>VYXD01013152.1:1101802-1129090 GCA_013397195.1 Hylia prasina | reverse complement strand
CCAAAAAAAAAAAAAAAAAAACCAAAACACACAAACAAACCCAACATGTAACTCAGCCCCTTAGAAACAAATATTTTCTTTTTTTGCTCATCATGTTAACCGAACCAACAGGTGCTAATCCCACTGCAAGGAGGAAAGACCACAACTGCAGGGTGAGAGGGAAGAGAAGGGACAGGGACATCCCTTTCAGTGGTGAAAACCACTGGACTGACACAGTTGTGCTACCACTGAGAAGTCCTCTGGCACAATCCCCTGACAAAGTCTGCCTGAGCCACAGTTGTTCACCCAAGCAGTTGGGATGTATGAACTCGTCCTGTCCCACCTCCACCTTTACCAGTCTGAAATCTTCACTGGAAGAGCAGCAAGAAACAGCTGGGACAGCAACTTCTTCCACTCCCCCATGACCTTTCTTAATGTACTCTTTCCCTCAAGCACCCCAAGGAATCTGTGTCAGGCTTGCAAAATCCTTCACTTCACAGGAATGCTAGACTGCAGAGATGCACTGTGGTGTACCATTTCTGTGCAACTTGCAGGTATTTAAAGAAAGTCTTCAGAGGAAAGAGGGGAAAAAAAATAAACCACAGTTGGCCCTTGCAATATTTTTACCACTGTTTGCCAGAGGAAGAGGTTATGGTTGTGTGGTGTACCCGTTGCACGGGGCCAAGCAGCAGTGCAGGAACAGCAAGAGACACAACTCAAGGCAGGCTGCCAAGGGGAGTCCTGACATGGGAGATCCAGGGCAATCGTTGGCAAGGAGCCCTGAGTCAGAAACACCACGACCAGCACCTTCTCGAGGCAGAGCTTCTCCTGCTTTCTGTGGGGTGAAACGTCAGCCTCAGACTTGGGTGAAATGAAAAAGCTGCCAGCAACACATCCATCAGTGAGGAAAGAGGATGATTTTTTTTCCTTAATATTAAAAAACTAGGGTTTGGTCTCAAAGTAAACATCAGGATCACAGTCAAGCCCTGTGCCTCTTGGACCATTGAACAAACAGCATCTGACACCCCAGCTTGCAGCTGCTACGTGCCAGCAGCTGTGGCTGATGCCAGCACACCCCACAACAAGCAAGGGCAGAGGGCAGGTGGGGATTTTCCATGTGCCATTGGACTTGGTGTCAATAAAGCAGGCCCTGAAGATACCAGACTACACCTTTTGCTCCAAACATTGCCCTGGACTTCATCTTTTCTGCTAATGCACAGCCATGTATAGTTTCTTTGATAGATAAAATAAAGAAGTGGTTGAAGACCACAAAGAAACAGGAAATGCAAGGTCAGAGACTTCAGTCCTCTGCCTCCTACCCTGTGTGCTGAGCCTGAAGCCTGTTTGAAAGGAGAGAAGAGATTTCTATGTGCTTCCTTCCCAATTAAACCATTGTGCCTTGCATAAGACAACATTCACCAGGCCAGGGAAGAGAGCAAGAATGAGACACTGTCAGCCCTCAAGGCAGAGATATGCAGGGAAAAGGGTTGCTGTCCCCTTCCCCAGCAATCCTGCAGCAGGAGCATTCCTGGATCAGAAGTGGGACCCAGTGTCTTTCCCTGTTGAAATCAGATCAGATGACAAATTGGGACAAATGCTGTAAGGACTGAGTGCTCTCCTAAAGGGGGCATGGCCCTTCTCCCTGCAGTGTGTTCTAAAAGCAGCAGCCACCAAAGCACAGCACCCATGGCTGGGACACACTGCACCCAGGGCCACCCACCACAGGGCCAGGACAGCACACGTGTGCCAGGCACCCAGCTGCCACCACGCTGAGACCAAGGAACATCTGGGCACATGTGACAGAAGAGAGCGCCACGTGCCCCGGGATCCAAAGATCTTAGGCATCAGGCAAGCAGAGGTTTCCATAATTACAGCTATGTCTCCCATCCAGAGTTTTTTCTGGCTCTGACCCAGTCTTCCTAAAGCTTTCTCACCAGCAATTTTTCCCCAGGTATTTTTTGCAAATCCAGGAAAGAGATTGTGTTATCTCTCAACAAAACATAACATATACTAATATCCCAGCAGCTGGCCCTGGGACATAATCTATGGGACTCTGGTTGCTTATGGCCCAGTTTACAGTCAGCTTCCCAGAAACGTTTGCATGGTTGGGTAGAGTTGAATACAGCAATTAATCTTCAGTTCCAAGTAATCAGAAACATTTAGTCAGAGGCAAACTTATTGAAAGACAAAAGAGGCTCCAGGATTGTCAGCAAAACAGGATAAATTTCTGAAATATCATGTATTTAATATTCTCCATCATGATTTAATTAAATATGAAAAACAAGAAAAAGCATATTCATTATCAGGGGGAAAAAAAATAAAAAAAACCCACCCCCAAAAAACCCAACTTGTTTGAGTCCAATACTCCAGAGCAGAGAAGGACTTTCTGGACTGTTGTTATCTGGTTAGAAAATATTTTCCCAACTATAGTTTATTTCCCATTTCACTGCAGCCATTTGCATTCTAAATAGCATTTCAGAAGGGAAAATGACGGAAAACTAGCCAAGATTAAAGGTTTGACTCAATTAAAATCTGCCTCTCAGTTTCCCCAGGAATAAGTGAATTCAGAATTAAATTTCCAAAGACTGGTCCTTTCTGACAGCTAAAAGCAACCGTTTGCCAGGCTGTCTTTGGAACATCAGCAACAGCACCACAATCAAACATTTGGGGAGGAAATTGGCTCCTCTATAACGGGTTTGGCCAGGACACAGAGAGCTCAGCTTTGCAAACAGCTGATCTCCTCCTCTTTATGATAGCAGCAAGGTGCAAAACAGATACTGAGGAGTTCACAGCTCCTCGAAATGTGATGGTTCTCACACCTCCCAGATGTGATGCTAACACTATACGCATCTATTACCAGATTTTCAACTCTGCAGTACTAACACAGAAGTCATGAGAGTAAGACAGAGGGGAAACACCACGTTTTTCAGAGCTGTTTGGGCAATAAGCCCTGCCATGCTGCTGCAGAAACACACCATACTGAATAACTGCACCGCAGCATGGTGAGAACTGTATTCTCTGGTGCAGTATATAAGTCAAATGTCTCCTATCAGAGTAACAATTAGGAAACTTTTGTACTGGTTTAAGGGTAGTATTAAGGCTGTGGCTGACACAATATAGAAGACATGACTTTTTGAAGTACAGTGGTTGAAATTTTCCCCTAAAAGACACAGAAGGACAGATTTTTATCTGGCACCAAGCGTGTAGCTCCCACATAAAGCTACACCAATTTATACCAAACAAGAATATATCCCAGCGTCTCCAAGTCCATCCAGATTAGCAAGGTACACCCTTTTTCAAAAGCAATTAAATTATATTACCATAAAAGTGAGAGTGTACTCTCACAGTACAACCAACAACTTTCCTAAAAATTACAATATTACATGCTTTCCCTTTTCTCCCTTTGCAAACTAAAAATATCAGTTGACATTTTTGCTGTGACACACATCTTCAGATGTTTTTTACTGCACCTCCATTCTGTCTCTTTACCATTTTTTTTCTTGGAAAGGATGAGCCTTGTGCTTAGACAAGCCCACGGATAGATTGCCATTAACTGCAGTGAAATTTAGGCCACCCTAGATTACCCACTAGTCTCTTGGCAGTCCTCAGACCTCGTACCAAGGCCACACAAATTGATGTCTGAGGTAAGTATGAAGACAAGTTACATGGACACTGTCTATACCCATGTGTGAATTTAAGCAACGGTGATAGTCAAGCCTCAAAAGCCACATAAAAGCTTTAAAACAAGATTACAGCCATGATAGTTAATGTCCTACGCTCCATGGGTGATATTCCTTAATTTCACCACAGTCTGGCCTTGTCATTCTGCTGGACTTCCCTGGAGCCCCTTTGATGGAGTGGTCACTGGCAATGCTGCTAATCTGATGGGCGCAACAACCATCTCCTGTTCAGGGGCAGTGTAAAAACAGCACTGAAGCTACTTTATGAGACAGATAACCAAAACTACAGCAGTCACCACCCAAAACAGAGGCCATGTGCAGGGCTGGAATAGCAGCAGAGCCGTGCTGAGTGTCTCAGGGTGTTTCTGGAGGGTTTGAGAGCTATTGCTTGGAGCTGTATGTGTGTAAGAGATAAGCAGCAAAAAAATACCACAAAAGCACAGAAAGAAGGCACCAAGGACACATCAGATACAGCTGGAGAGGCACATGACTGGGAATACCAAGATGGGACTGATGCTTCCACTAAAAAGTGGGCAGGAACTATGAGAAAAGTCACTTTCCCTGAACACAGTGGGATTCACACAGCAGAAGAAAAAAAAGTTAGGTAAAGCCCCGCAAAAATAATCAGACCTAAAGATACTTGACTAAGTCATCGACAAACACAACCCACAAAAGTCTCAAATACTCATTTCAACAACAAGGGTAACAACTTTTTTTACTATCTCTCCTCCCCACCACCACTTTAAATCAGCTTTGTTACTCCAGTAATCATGAGCCTTGTTTGATAAAGAGTGGAGCCCAAGCTGGCAAGGACAGTTGGGTTAGGTTTTAGTTGGCAGCTGCACAGCTATCTTTATTCTCCAGACTCCTGAAAAGCACATCCAAAAGTATGTGGTTACATTTGTCCATCACCACAGACACAGACCAGCCAGGCACTCACAGGTCTGGGTACCTCTGTCTAATTCCACTGCAGACCGAGTCAGAAGAAACCTTCCTCGTGGAAAGATACTTTTAATGAGATTCTTTCATGTAAGTCAGTGCCTGCAAAGAAACAGGAGCCAAGGCACCACAAATAGAACCATCATCCTTTCCACTCAAGTCTTTGCGTAGGCACTGGGGTAATGATGACAGGCCAGAATCAGGGCAAAGCAGCTCTTGCCAGAAACTGAGGTTCCCATGAGCAGTAGTTCCTTTCAGCAGCACCCAGCATAACAACGTGCAAATTCAGGGCAGCTTCATCCTCATGAGGACCCAGAGAAAGCGAGAAGCCACAAGCAGGATCAGGCTTACTCAGAGCCCCAGATGGCCTCTGCTGTGTGCTTTGACTGCCTGCACCCATATGAGCTGTCTTAACCCCTTTCCCTTCTCCTCCTCACATCCTGTTGCTTCAGTTCCCATTTTATAAAATTAAAAGCTCAACTTTATTATTTGAGACCCTCACCACAGATGAAAACCACAGTCTGACTTCCTTCCAAGACACATTCCCCCCTTTTCTGTCAAGAGGGACATTACCTGGAGCAGCAGGACAAGTTAGCCCTGAGAAGGAAAAACAATTGTCCTGCTGGACTGCAATATCAATAATGAACTTCAGTAACTCCAGGGTTAAAGTTGGTAACAAAGCAAAGCTGAGGTCAGCAGACTCTTAAACATATTTATTAAGCATGTGTTTAAGCTATCAGCTAAAACAGGGACAGAGGTGCCATGGTGTCATCTAAGGAAGCTCTTTTTTTTTTCCTCTCTTTTTGGCCTTTGGAAAAAGCATAGTCATAGCTAGATCTCATATGTTGCACAATAATTGAAATTTTCATAGAGAATTCCAGAGCAAATTGTTAGCAGACTGTACTGCCACAAGCTTGTCAGCATTTCAATTTTCTTTTATTTTTTCTTTCTTTCCTTTTTTTTTTTTTTTAAATTTGGTTTAAATTTGTGTTCCATCATCATTTTGTTTCACAATTTGTGTGTCAGTGACTCTGGTCATCTTGTGACCCTCTGATTTGAGAAAATCATAAAAAGAAGATATTTCTAAAGCAAACAGGATTTCCCCCCCTTCACTATTCCAGGAAACAAATTCTTCCCAAAAGCCATCATTAAGGGAAAGTCAGAAAGAATTCAGATTTTTATGAGTGAAGCAAATAAGCTGCTACAGTATTAAAAACAACCTGGAATTTAGCTTATGAATTCTAGATCACTGACTGATAGTGTTTCCTTCTCATGAAAACGAATTGTGTTCAAAGCATTTCAGACAGCTTTTGAGTAGATTTTCAGTTAAAGGTACGAAAGTAAGTAGTGCTTGACTTTGCTCCTCCATTTGCCATCTGTAATCATCTTACCCGAAAGTAGATGTCTTTTTCTTGACAATTTTGGTTCTTGTCTGTTCAAAGTGGCAAGAGGCTCCACCCTTTGGGGTGTACTGACTCTTCACATAAGCAAACAAGACATGGTAATTTTGCTCTCTGTGGATCAATGCCCAAGTGAGGTCTCCTAAGGAAAATTTGGAGGCAGAATGAGAGCCAGCAGAGGGAGTATCATAATAGCTCCCCTGTGGGAACATTTCTTGCAGAAGAATCCAGAGACTTCAGTTGGTCTCAGGACCCTATTGTGTTAAGAAATATACATGCCTGCAGTAAGCACGCTTACATTGTTTTACTACATTTTCCATGCAGGCAATGGATTTTTTGCAAAGGTCATTGGGTCCAAGCCAGTCACCACTGGGAATATAAATTGTGTGTTCTTCACATTGAATCATAGAGAGGGGGTGGGTGGGAGAAGTGAGAGACAGATTTGCAGCTTTCTTCTTTTTCTTATTTAAAATTATTATGGCTATTTCTCTTTATAACACCAGTATCCCTGGTTCTTCTTTAATGCTTGACATCCAATAGTCTCCAAATATATTAAAAAGAAAAGTACTACTGTCCTAGAAAAGAGCTAAGCCCAGAAAAGCAAATTGACATTCGTGCACCCCAGCTCACCAAATATGTACCAGGAGGAAGAAAAACTTCCTTGAGGAACAAACGTTTGATATGCTCTCAAACATCTGAAAACAGCTTTTGCCCTCCAGCAAAACTAAGGATGCCCACAGGGAGAAATCCAGACCTTCACCACCAGTGGGAACCTGACTTCAGTGGAATGGTCATTTCATAATGGAGGGAACTACAGCTTAGGCTCCTCTGCCACCTCAGAAATAAGCTTTCTTTCCAGTGGGTCCACCTTTTTTTGGAGTTTCATCTGCCCTCAGAGGTTTACAGGCAGTAACTCCCATTTGATTTCCCACCCACTGGGGAAGTCGGTGGCTTCAACTCTGAGACCAAGTTCGTAACTGGGAGAAACTTGTCCCTGAGAACTGCTGCCATGAAGGAGCCTGGCCTGCAGTGGGATGCAGAATGGCAATTCCACTGCCTATTCAACAAGCTGAAAGCCCAGCTCTTACACATCCATCAAAGTCCATTTTAATTGGGAGCCTAAAGCTATTTTACTCATCAGTAATGAAGGAGCAATTAAGTTCACAGCCAAAAATGAATTAATGAGATATTGCAAACAAGCTAATTAACTCCTTCATGGGTATTCAGATAGAAACCACACAAAAAACCCCAAAGAGTGCACTAATTACTTCAGGGGTCTGACTAAAATGAAACAAAAAAAAAAAATAGATAACCACAACATTTGGAGCAAAGGCTAGAAGTCTGTCATTAAGCCATCTTCTCTCATATACAGTAAGCATAGGAAGCTGTGTCTGACACTGCACACATGGAAATGGCTACATCCCTATGTACAACTCACTAAGAACAGCATCAAATTTGGTAACACTGAAAGTGAACCTATTTGCTCCATTAAATGCTCTGGGGGGCACTCTCCTTACCCCAAGGAGAGGAGTTTGGCAAAAGCGTTGGTCTGTTTAAATACCCTTTAAGGGAAAGTAGAGGTTTAGCAAGGATGGCCTGGAAAAGACAGCATGAAGTATGTGACGTTGTGCAGTGCCTGGCCGAGGCTGACTTACGTGGCACAGCTTGAGGAAGAACAAGAGGGTCTCTGTGTATATGTTTAGGAGGTTAAACCCTTGACAATTTACATTAACTGTTCAATATTTCATTGCCACGAGCTCAGGAATCCATAAAACCGTTGGGCCAAATTTGCTCATCCCTGAGTTTTGGTCATTTATGGCCACACAAAGGACAGATAAAATACTACCAGTACAGGCAGAGTTTTACTGAGGCTTTTTTGCCCTGGTACAAACACTGTACTTGAAATTTAGAGAAGCAGAAAAACAAGCCCTTTCCACATGGTGGCAAAACACAGCTGCTTTTAAAAATCTCAAAACTTGGGCTATTTTTAAGGAAAAAGCCGAAGGTTCTCAGGGCTCACAGTGGAGTGTCAGCCTGCAGAATTCAATAACCAATCCAGGAAACCCATTTTGACATCTAGTTTCAAAGAGGGTATTGTAAACAAAGAGCAAGCCCACAGAACAATATCATTCTTGATCCCCATTTAAGTAGCAGGAACACAGAAAAGCCTCAGAAGTGGAGACATCTGTATTTATGTAGAGTGCTTTCCCTGTCTCTTTGTACTCCATTAAATTGCAAATGGCAAAATGGAATTTCTTTTTTGAGTAGATTAGCCCTTGCATCTTAAACCACCCCAAACACAACAATGCCACTACTTAAATATGAGAAGGACACTTTCTGAAATCTGCAGAAGCATTACAATATTTGTTTACAGTTCATATCACAGTACTTCAGCCTGGCCTCACAGCAGCTTGCAGCAGCCACTACTGGCTTTATTGGGGTTTGTTTTAAGTTAGAGAGGAATGAGACAGAATCAGATCACGAGGACAGCATTTATATATGACAGCTTGTCTGGAACCTCACCTAAAAAGTATTTCTCTTTATTTGGATTCAGTCAGCAGCAACACTTCTCATTCATATACATGCTCACACACTTTTTATTTTTTCCTGTTAAGGCAAGCTAGGGCTAGAGGCTATCACACAAAACCAGGTATAACAAACAACAGGACAATGAGTTATTGACAAGATTTGGACAAAAAAAAAAAGGGGGTTTCTTTTTCCTCTCTATGTGTGCTTAGCTAAACAAAGGTTACCAATCTATAAAAGAATATTTTGCAAGAAATAGAGCTTGGGATTCATCTTGTCAAAATGATGGCTAAGTCTTCTATCTGCCTGTCAGCACAAGTATTATCCATACATTGACAGAAAGTATTTGTTAACTAACTTGGTTTTAGCATAGCAAAAAAATTTTATTGCGTGCAACATGCTTTTCTACAGGAAATGCATTAATGCTTATTGTGGTCACTAAACCAATCTGCCTAACACTAAGTAGGTTGTGCTTAGGGACAAAGACATGACTTTTAATGCTGCAAATCACCTTCATTCCCAGATCAAAGTTATTCTGCTTGCATGTATTTCTTTTCCTTTTTAGTGTATTTTGGCTGATTTCAAAGGGACGTTCATGAAGTCACCAGCACACCCAAAGCTTATATGTGTTTCTAACACTGGATTGTGACCCCACTGTTTGCATGTGTGTATTACTGCTATAACTTTGCACTGTCTCAGTGAGTAGTTTGCTGCAGTTTACCCTGGGAAAGATAAGCCAGAGTATAATCTATGGACCCTGTAGGTCTTGGGGCTGTTGAAATGCACATGCTATCTCTTAGGGAAGAAAAAAAAAAAAGAAAAAAAAACACAAAAAACACAGGGCTCCAAACTGATCTTCAGCCATATCAAAACAAAGAAATGGAGGCAAAATAATTATTGGCTTGCATTTTTACTGTTCTCAACATTTGTCATTCAGTGCTACAGAAGAAAAAAGTGAGCCTTTCTGGCCCAGAAAAAGGATGTGTGACTGGTTTTTTGTTTATGGAGCTACAAGTCCAATTAATGGTAGCAGCACCTTTCTCCTTGGAATCAGGACAGAGGAGTAGGAAATCTTCCCTTCTGCTGAAAGAAATAGTCACATGGCTTCCACATCCACCTCTTGAGGAGGTGCAGTTATAAAAATATAGCATCACAGTCATGCTAAATAAATACAGCTTAGTGGAAAATGTAGTGCAAGTACTAGATTCAAGGGCACCTGGACTTTACTCCAGTATGGTCATTGACTTTAGCAGGATGAAGCGACTGCCTCTGTGTCTGCTCCCCTCCCCCGCCCCCTAGTAAATAAATTATAGTCATAACTTGTTATAAATAGCATTTACGCTGCAGAAATATTACACTGACCTGCAAGCCTACTGTCAGGTCTGACTAACATCTGAAGCACACACTGAGCAGGGCAAAGTACTGCTGCTAACAGTCATAAACTGTTGGGGTTTGAGTTGTACTGATATGGCAGTGCTTTGGTCTCAGTTTTATATTTTACAGCCACACTCTTCTGCTCTTATCAAAATGTGGTATACAACTGCCAGCCCTGAGGAGTTCCTGTGCACGAGCTCCTGCCAAGCTCCTGCCACATTCCCCACACGGCATCGCCTCCTGAGCTCTTGCTCTGCACGTAGTAGGTGGTGTTGATTCTGACAAAGAAAGCACTAAGGATTATTTTAAAAGGCTGCAAAAACACTTGCTTTCCTGGAATTTCCTTTGGGCTGAGCAGCGCTCACTACCACTCCCTGAAAGCAGCAAAGATATTATTTTGAAATTAGTTCCTCCTACTTCTCTGACTAATAAATGTATGTATTTTCAGATAACTCTCCTTTTCTTATGGAAGAATCTAAAGCCTACATGGGAAGTATAAAGTATGCTTATCAGTGGTCAGGGAAAATAGGCCTGCTTTTCTCTTGAAGCTGTAGTATTTCAATATTAGCACAACATGGACACCCAAAAAGATCTAATCCTAGTCTACTCCCAATAGCACACTTCCCCAGCATAAGGGCAAAGAAAAAAAAAAAAAAGAAAAAAAACCACAAACCTTAAAAAAAAATAATAACAGATCAAAGTCCAAGAAGACTAGCTCCTTTTTCTTTTCCAAACAAAGTTTGGGGTTTTTTTCCTCTCCAGACCACATAATTCTGGATTTTTCCCTGCCGTGGAGAAAAAAAAAGAAAAAGAAAAAGTTTTAAACAAAGCAGGTATTCCAAAGGTTTAACATTAAACATACTCTTAATTTGCATTGCTATACATGCTGATCTTAGGCCATGAGATTAAGGACCTGTACCTAGTATTCCAGTTCTTTCTAGGGACAAGCATTTGGAGAGGGAGAAAAAATACATTGGCACCCCAGTTATGTAAAACTTTGTTGACCTGGCTTATTCAACATTTTCTTTTCCTGCCTTGACTAACTGTATCTGCTGTCAAAAGCACCACATTTCAGCACCATCCAAGAGAGATCTGTTCCTTCTCACAGCACAGGACCTTTGGTTCTGACATCTCCAAGGAGTATTTTTCACGTCGCAGCAGAGACCTGCGAATCAACGTTGCCTCTCTGCATTCCCTCAGCTGTCTCTTGCTCATAGCAGCTTAAGCAAGATGAATCTGCCTCTGCCTCCCCTACAGTAATGGTTTATTTACATTGCCTGTCTGACAATTTAGGCTGGATTAAACTGTCCTGCAACCACATCTCAAACCGACTTAACACCCCTATGATGCTCCCACTCCGGAGAACGCTCCTGGCCATACATGTATACATACAGCTGTGCCAAGCACCCTTGCTATCAGAAAATTAATTATCAAAAATTTAAACAAATAAATAAATAAAAAGCAGCTGGCTTTCTTCTGGCTTAGAGAGCTTCATCAGCTCCACACATGGTCCTGGGGCAAGAGCAGGGTGGGAAGGAGTGACCGGGGAAGAGCCATGCCAGTCCCCAGTTAGATCAGCTCCAACAGAGAGGGCTCCCTATCCTGAGGTTGTTTTGAAAACGGGACTATGGCTTTAAGTGCCATTGTCAGGAGCGGCCAGGGGCACAGACACAAACCAGGTGCTTCTAGTTTAATGAATTACAGGCCAGATCATCCATTCAGGCAGAGAGTCTGCCTGTGCTCTTTGCCCACAGCAAGTACAAGGCAGCTTGAGCTATCCTCACCTTCAGGGCTCAGCTTAACCTTGACGCCCGAGTGGCACGGGCTTAACCCTTCAGCTCCTCCAGCTTAACCCAAGGCACCTCCCACTTGCTAAGGGCACGCAAAGCTGAGCTGGTGTGTCTCCTGTCGCACAACTGCACAGTGCACCTCAGCATTCCTGTCTAGGGAACTGCAACTATTCCGTGCTCTCAGAGCGGACGGGCACCCATCCCTTGGAGCCTCCTGAGCCGGGCTGGACAGCAGGAGCAGCTCTGCCAGGGAGGCACCTGCCCACCCACACACAAAGCTGTGTGGCTGAACTTATTTTTCAAAGCTGAATTCAACATTAAATACAGAAATTTACTTAGAGTTATTCTCTTAAACACACACACACAAAACCTACTTTTGAGCCCTTCCAAGGAATTCTCCATGAAAACTTACAGAAACACAATCTAAATATTCCCAGACCATCATAAACAGGAGTTGAGCTAATTTAACCATTGAAAGCAGCAGTAGGAAAAGTAGCAGAGAAATAACAGGTTTCACTTGTCATTCTAGAACAAGTCTCTCTGCAGTTTATTAAACTAAAACTGAAATACCTGTTTTTTCCAAAACTATTTTGTGATCTCACTGAAGAAACAGACAGTTCCAGTTCAGTATGCCACCAGAAAAAGAAAAGATATTTATTTCTCATGTGCTCTATCAGATTATCACAATTAATTCACTTCTAGAGAGGAAAGGAAAAAAATAATTCTTAAGACTATGCAGTGCACTGCCCTGTAATTTTAAAGGCTTTAAAGAAATCCATCCATACTAGAGCTCAAGGTGTCAGAGCTGCCCTCTTCAACAGTTCCCTCATTGTGGTTTGCAGCAAGGAAAAAAATAAATCTTAAACAAAACAAAAATAACCCATATAGCAGCCAACAGATGGGGAGAAGAGCAAGAGGGGGAGCAATATGGAAAGAAAAAGAAGAAAAAAAAAGAAAAACATAACCCAGAGAGCATTACATCAGTTCTCCTCCCAGTTTTAAATAAAACACACGTGCCATCACTCACAGCTATGTGGTTACTGGAAAATATGACTGTAACTTCCATGGTGTGGGTGTGTGGGTTGCATTGAAAAAAATAAATTTAAAAAAAAAAAAAGGAACCTTTCTTTGGCACAGCTGACTTTGGCTACTGATGGAAGGAAAAAGGGTGGCATATTTGTATAAAACCCTTGTGTTTTGGCAGGGAGGATAAATGCCATGAGCCACCTAGCTACGTTTTGTTCTTTAGCAGAGGCTTACCCACCATTTCACTTCAGCACAGAGAATACCACAGAAAGAGCACAGCACCAAGCACAACAGAGAATGTTTCCACCCCTATGCAAACAATAATTCCATTAGATTATCAGTGAAAAAAGCCTTTATGAAATAAATTATTTAGGCAAACATTTGTTTCAGCTTTGACTGCCTGCGGAGCTAGGACTGGCAGGGTAAAACATTCATCCTGAAACCAAAATACCACTCGAGTTTGTTCTTTAAAAAATGAGTCAGCAAACACCCCTCAGACTGTTATGGTACAGGCAAGTTGTTTAAAATAAAAGCCAAAAAGTATTGAATTTAAAATTCCAGCAAAGCCCAGGTGGTACCCCCTCTTCAAGGACTTGATTTTGCATGTGCACATACAAAAGGAGCAAAGACACAGGATGAAAGACATCTGATGATTTTCTGTCCTTATCAATAGCTCATGGTGCAATTAATCACCATGTCAGTTGAAGTCTGAATTCAGAGACAAGCCATCACAGGCCCAGGCTGACCATTCAAAGTCATTAGCCAGCTATTTTGAGAAGGGCTCCAAAATACTCTAGAGACTAAAAAAAAGCAAAAAACACAACCACAAACAAACAAATAAAAACCTGTGATTTTCTCCTGCTTGTCTTGCAGAGGTTTAGGGCTTTTATTTTCAGCTTCTCCAAAGTCAGTGTTTTTAATCAAGAGGTGATTTTTTTTCAGGCTCCCATCATTAGAAAAGCACCAGATAGCAAGAAAAGGCAGTAAACTGGGCAGCCCTGGGACTCCCCTGACTCCAGCTGCAAGCACAGCATAAACTATCACTGCTCTTGTAGGTTCCCAGGGGCTTTCTATGTCAGGAGTTCAAGCCCAATTCTGACACACAAATGAAGTCATATCCCCTAATAGCAGCATTTCTGGCCTCTACTTGCCACAGGCTGAGTCACAGGGGTCCATGGAGCATTCCACACTTGCATCTCCAACACCAGCACTGCATGACACACAGGGGAGAAGGACAGGAAGCAACTGGCTGCTGCAGAGGGGTGCTAGGGTGGACTTTTCCCAAGGGATGCTTTCTTCTGGAGAGCCTGCTGAGCTTTCTATATGCATCACTAGGGAGGACGGGGGACCAGGTCTCACCGGGCCTGCTTCCAGGAATGGCCCTCCATCTCTGCACCTGTGTTTTGTTTTTTTTTTTTTTTTTTCCAGGCCACAAATTAGGGGATGTAAACACACAGCAAGAGCTGTGGCCTATGATTATCATTTTTCCTCAGTGAATGGGTAGCAATGATGTCTAATTAAAAGAACAGCTATGAGGAGCAAGGAACAGTGAAGCCACTCCTCAACCTCCAAGCTCATTAATGCCCTGCACTTTCAAAAACTAATGGAGAGATCATCCTAAAGAGACCTTGGCAAAAGGTGCCTCAAGACAAGTCAACATTCGTGATGGTGAAAGCCGGGTGCAGATACTGCTGTCTTCAGCTCCAGCTGCTTGCAAACTGCCCATCTACACCAGTGGCAGTAAAAACATTTAACTACACTTGAACTATGAGTGAAGTTGTCCTGGCAACAAATTTTGTATCTGAAAAAATGGTGGTGCAGGAAAGTCTCGTGTGGTTTCAATTTTGTATAGATCTGGGATGCCAATCTCTTTCACACAACTCTGCTGCTGCTTCTTCTATTATTATCCAAGGACATCAGATAAAAACAGACAAGATACCTGTGCAGAGGAAGTTTTTTTTTAAAAATGGTTACAACACAACCCCCAAAACTTACTGAAAACGTGAAATGCCAGATCACACACAGCTTTTTAGCTGTGTATTTTCTGCTATGTGATCATATTTACAGACACAAGTCAAGAATACCTGTTAATTACAACTGAACACAATCTCAGTGAGTTTTAAAACAAATAATGAAAGATAAAATTCCAGGACACAAGGAGGTTTTTCTATTTCTTTTTTTTTCTTTAAGACTTGCCAAAAAAAAAAGGCCTGTTCACTTGAGGCGCTCACCACTGGACACTAAACTATTGATGACCGTCAAGAGGGCAATTATCTCTAAAATAAAGACTTTTGTATATCATGGGTCCCACATTCTAAATTCAGCCTGAGAAGCAGGAGGAAAAAAGGGTTCAGACATCAGCAGTGAATTGGCCAAAGGTCTCTGCGTTACAGACACGCCACTGTTGCATTTTACATGGCTTTAGGAAGCGTGGCAGTCATTTGACCCACCAAACAGCAAGCACTTTTGATGCAAAGCCTAATTGTCACTTATACTTTGTCACGCCATTTAGTTTCAATGATTTTCTGCACTCTTCAAGGAACTATGCTAATGCTCCAGTTTTACTTTTGTCACTATCAATGAGATCCTCATTAAAACCAAACTCCCGAAATGGTTTTGATGCTGCTTCCCTTGACAACATCTGCTGAGATTCCCCTGTTGTTTCCTTGACTGTGGGAAATAAGAAGGAAAAAAAATCTTGACAAAAATACCATGACTATATTTTATCTGCAAGAGACATTAAGCAGCGGTGAGAATTGAGGTTTGCACAAGTCTTAAATGAGGATGAATAAAATGGTATCCCATAGAGTCCTACTCTAAACTAAATTTCCTCCATGCTGATTGCAAGAAAGGGTAGCAGTTTACAAATCACATCCTTATTCACTCTGTTTAAGGGACCCAGAATATTTAACTTTCAATTCTGTTCCACATTTTCCCCAAGCAGTTTTAGGAAATGGAAAACTGACCTCGCAAACCACTGCCGAACTGCAGTAGAGGTCAACATGAATGGTATGAACTGCTGAGAATGGGAGGCACATCTCATCCAGTCAGTGCAGTCTCAGGGACAGACACACAGCCCACTGGAATGGACAACAGTTTGGGCATTTCCAGCTAAATCCACTAGCAAACATGAATTAAGCTTCCAAGAAAGGAAATAAGGCTTTAGGTATACTTTGCTTTTCCTGTAATGACATTCATCACCATTTATAGGTTTCTACAATCTCTTAACATTGCCTCAAGCTGTGTAAATTTAAGAATGGAACTAAATTTCTCTACATCTCCTAAGAGAAATCAAATTTCATCATTTTTACAATACCTGATTAATATAACTAAAAATTAAGTCCCTCCAACAGGAAGGCTTGCATAGAATCACTGCAAGTTTTCCTGATTGTAACACCCATGAACTCCAGCTTGCAGATGGAGAGAGCAAGAAATTTCATGTATTAGGTGTTCAGTCTTACGTGACACAGATGGAAGTCTTTGCTAAATTTAAAAAAAAAAACAAAACCAAAAAAACTAAAAAAAGAAAAACCAAACCAAAACAAAAAACCCCACACAATTTTAAGCACAGTTCACTCACTCATAGTTTCATTTTGAGTTCACTTTGTCTAAATGTGAAACAATACCAGCTTTGAAACAGCACCTTATTCTGTATTTGACAGATTTTAAATATGCAACAAAAGGGAGTCTAAACAGTACTCTTTAATAAGTTAAGTAGAAAGTTTGATTTAAATGGTTAAATTACCTAAAAATAATTTTCAAGTCAGTAAATAAACTTTTATTTTCAAAGGCCATTAACTTCCAATGCCTTTTGTTAAAATCTGCATGCATAAGTGTTACCTGGCAGGTGTTCTGGTTTACAGTGGCCTTCTCCAAAACAGCCTGATATATCAGCCAGCCTTCTTTTTTTAAAAGGGGCCTGAAGCTGAAGGTATTTCTCTATTCAAGTCCCAGCTTTTGCATTTTTGTTAATACTCTCCATTCTCATATAAAACATAGGCAACATTAATATACTAATCTATTTAAGATTTCCAGATAAACCCTAGAAAACTCCAAAGGTGCAAACAGGCCAATGACACCTCCATGTCAAACTACCAAGTTTTTAAACACAGCTTCACGATTTCCAAATGGATGAAATTAGCAACTACAACAGTCAGAAGTCAACCCTTACCCTAACCCTGGTGATAGCACCACACCAAACACTTGTGATTCACAAGCTAGGACTCAGCAGAAATTGTTTCCCTGTATTTCACAACTCCCTTAAACCATTTACATCCTGTAAGATTGCAATACACTTAGAACTCTGATCCTACTGCTTTCTACAGTACGTTTTGCCAAAAAAATTTAACTTTCTATGCAAATTTAACAGGTCATTCCCGAGTGAAAAATAAGGACTCTCCTAATGATGGTGCACAGTTACGTGCTGTTGTATAGTAGCAAACCTCATCAGTAATGTCACAGGAGCCCTACAGTGTCTGATAGGTAACAAGGACAGTGTGCAGGGAGAGGGTTACCCATGACATGGGTGATGACCAAGAGCAGATTTAAAATACAGCAGCTTCCTCCTGGGCTCCCTCAGCAGTGCAGAACAGCCTCCAGGCTCACAGCAATTGTGGGAATACCAGGTAGGACGAGCCTTCCAGGGAGCAGCACTTGTCCCACCGTGCTGTCCTGCTGGAATGGATTACACCAGAGGAAGGGTCCCTCCTGCTGAATGTGAACCAACTATTAATGCTGTTAAAACATCAGCATTTTGCTACTTTACCTGTGTAGAGTCCCAGCTGAAATCATTCTGGCCTCAGCCAGCCTTAGGGGTGACCCCTTTTGGAAGAACAGACTGGTATTAAAACACAAAGGGAGGTGAATAAAAAGGGAATGAAGGGAGTCTGCATGTCACCCAGTCACACAAAAAGTTCACATGCCTTACAGACAGTATGGCCTATAATTAAGGTCATTCAAGGCTTGGCATCATAAAATGCTACCATTTAACAGCTTTGCTAAATTCTTATTGTTTAGGCAGAAATGCTCCATACCAGGCATATGCCTTTGGTTGATATTTCTGTTTTAAAGAGAAAACAAACTCTGACAGCTTAGTGCTGAAAATGTGATTAAAAAAAAATAAATTCAAGTCTCTTTCCTCAGCCTATAATAATCCCTATAGCCTTTTTCTTCAAGTAGGACTAAACATCTACAAATTCTGAAGTCAAGAGAATAAACATGCCTTTGCCTCTTCTCCAGTAGTTCAATCAACTAAAGAAAACAGAACACACTAACTTCCCAAACACCAAGCTGAACTATCCTGCACAGTCCTTAAAAGCATATCCTGATTTCCTGGGCAAATAATTCGACATTATAATGCACTTTGCAGAACTGCTGAACATTCCCAGTAACAACTGGTGTCCAGGTAAGGGACTTTGACAATATCCTAGGTTTACTAAACACTGACACAGCACAGCAGTCCACACACTGGATCTGCTCAAGTAATACAAGTCATCCTTCTCTTGGCTTTCCCCACATTTTAATGCCTTTTCCAAGCATGCTATCATGGCCCCATCTCACAGCCACATCTCATCATGGCAGACATGAGGCTGAGATGCACAACAGCCTTACTGAGGTAAAGTTCTGTCTAGTATGTGTTGGCGTGGCCAGTTCTAGCAAATAGGTAGCACGGCTCTAAAACTGCAAAAGCACTGCTGCAGGGGTTCCCTCAGGACAGGAAAAGAGCAGGCAGGCCAGTCACCCAATTTAGAGGTGTTTAACACCCACCTACTCACTTCACCCTCTGCTTGAGGTTATCAGCCCTGTCGTGGAAATGAAGCAGAGAGCAACAGCTTGCTTTTAGCCTTCCAATTCAGTCCACCGTACCTGCCCTGGTAGGATTCACTGCCCCCCTGTCTCCCAACACAGCTGCTTCATTGCAGAGAGGGAAGAAAGAGGAGCATGTTCCCCTTTCACCATCACAGGGCACAGATCAGCATCTTTGTTCCAACTCCTGGAAGCAGCTAGAATTTGCCCACACACCATCTTTGTGACACCTCTCCTAGAGGGAGCAAGCCAGGGCAGAGGAGCAGCTCAGACTGCCAGCAGCAGCACAGGTGGTGCCCTTTCCTGTCTAGGCAGCAATTCTGGACCTGCCTGGGGCAGTGGAAAAACCTTGCTCTGGGCCTGCAGACACGCACTTTAACAAGGTGATATACCACAGTGGTGACATCAATTATTTTAGCTGCTCTGAGCAAAAGCATAAACTTTCTGCAATGGCCTCTAGTGACAAGGAGATTATTTGCTATGAAACCAATGGCAGCCAGGAGAAACTACAAAATGTGTCCATCCTAATCCCTAAGAAAGAAAATGTGCCACTACTTGTGCATATATATTCCATATATAGAAAGGTTATAGACACAGCCCCCTTAGTATAGCTCCCTAGCATTTCTTAGTTCTTTCTTCTCAGTGCCATCATGCTGATTAGATAATATGTATCATAGAAAAATAAGTAATAGAAAAACAAGCCCTTTGAAAATGCTCTCAAGATTAATTTTGCCATGATTTTTTTTAATGCATAAGCTTCAATTTTGCCTAATTTGGAAACGTATCAAGGACAGGTCAGGCATTAAGTCAGCACTTGCTCCCTCTGCAGTGCCTGAGCTTAGCTCTCTCATTATAGAGCTGGTAGGCAGAAGATGGTCAGGAAGCTGAAGGTTCCAAGTTTCCAGCAGAGTTCCTGGAAAGTCATTGATCTGAGCAAGTTATCCACCTCTAAGACCAGGGTGGGGGTGAGGTTTTAATTTAAATTATATTTTGATAGTATTTATTTAATATGATTTTATATTAACATCTCTATGCATATATCTATATAATGTAAGAAATTTTCTTATTAAGTTACAGAGAGTAATTCCTACATTATTATTAACTTAAGATGCAGTTTCTTCTCCTAGGGGATCCTAGAAGTAAAAATTTTTTATTTTTTAAAAATTAAACCCACCTTCTCCCCCCCTAAAGCACTGTGGACCCTGGCCAGGAGCTGTAACCTCTCCAGCCAACACATACATTCCTAAAAAGAATTTGTATCTGCTCCTTTACACCTGATTTAAAGTTAATAATAACTCTGCACAAACAGACTGACATAAAGGGCAGAGAAGGTGCATATTTTAGACTCTGGAGATATTTCCCTGCCCCTTGCAATGCTGCCTGCAAGATCTCATACTGCTAAAACACCCTCTCCTCCAATATTACTCACCTGCCTTTACTAAGAGCCACAGATTTTTGCTCCAGTGCAAAGTTCCACCTTTCAACTTAATTAATATATAAAATAGGGGAGTACTAACCCTAACTTGCAACACTTCTTGAGACACTGTCACACTCCCCTGTCTCACTGTCCACGTTTGGTTTACTTTGACCATTTCTGACTCACAGAAATAAACAACTCCTAAATCTATATATGTTTATCACCAATTCCATATATATACATCATCCTTTCATTAAGCTCACAAAATCCTCTTCCTTGACAGAAGCCAGTAACCATTCCCAGACAACACCAATCCTTCAGCCTACAGCATGAGTGTGGCATCCACCAGGAATGGATGAACATTCACAGATAAATGCAGCAGAAACACGGCCTGGGAGCATCTGCCTCCAAGTCACACTTAGGGCAGGACTTCCCAAATGCTGGTGGACTTACAGATTTTAAACACTTTGGTGAATCAGCTACAGTTAATTCACAAACCTTACAGAATCCTGTCCTTGATTGGATATGCATTGGTACAGAGGCAAATGCAGCTTATGAAAACTGCTGCTGTACTCTGGAGGGGGGAAAAAAGGAAAAATTCCAAGCCCAGACCCCGTGGCTAAAGGTAATGCTCCCAGAGGAAGGGAAGCACCTTCTGTAAAGAGGACTATGCACTTGTATAGCCAGTATCACTCCCAGTCAGGACAGGAATGGGAGTTGGCCTAGTAAGCACCATGCCACCTAAATAACTCATACCCACAGCACTGCTGCACACTGGCACAGCTGAAATGCAAATGCACTGTTATGTACACAGCCCATGCCAAAACATCAAGGCATCCCTGCTCAAGTAAGCTTTAAAAACACCCCCACTTCATTATTTGTCTGAAAACAGCAGCCTGACCATTGAAAGGAAGAAGGCAAGGTCATATGCTCAGAGCTTTCCAGCCACATCACACTTGCGCAGGAGGCCCCCCAGGATGGCAACATGAAAACAAGGTTTGTCACCACCCCCAGTGTGCCCAAATGTGCACCCCAGCAGGCAGCCCTGCAGCAGGGAGCTGGGCCCAGGGCAAGGGGAAGCTGCAGTGTGCAGCTGTGTACAGACACACACCCACAATATGTGGGGCAGAAATATTGCACAAATGTAGGTTGGCTTTGCAGCTTCCACTGGTGGTGAGACACTTGTGATAGAAAGGATGTACAAGACTCCCTTATAGTCCTCAGGAGGAGACAGAGAAGAAACCCTTGGGGGAAAATTAAAAAGATAACCAGATAAACCAGATAAAAATCTATTCTACCAACACGTCCAAAACCTGTATACAAATTGCTTTCCAATGGATGAGACTGATAGATAAGGAAAGAAAGAAAGCAGTTTTAGGCACATAAAATGCAGATGCCTTGTCTGTGAAATAGATATAGGAAGCCCTATCTTCCACTTTTCTGCATACTTTGAGACTTACAGCAGGGGAAAGCTCCATAAATGTACTCTTCTGCATACTTTGGCTGATTTATTTACAATCTTACTACTTTACTAATCTTACTACTACATGAAATGCACATGTGAGCAAACTACATTTGATTTCCAGGGAATGTAGACCTTCCTCTTGGTTCAATTTTCTAAGCATTTCTTATTGATAACTGAGTTGGAAACGACCTCACTAAGGTTTCTCATGCCCAAGGGAGCTGATCCACACAGCTTTCAGAGGTATCCTGCACCCCTTCCCTGCATCCCTCTATGCAAACCACCATGTGAATTACTGATTTCAAAAACTACACACAGGCACTGGCCCAAGCACTAGTGACATAAGTGACATGGGTACAGGGCCCTTCCTAACCAGGAGCCAGCCTTTCCCAGCAGTACCTGCATCCAGAAATGCCAGAAGACCTCAAAGCAGAGCCAGGAGTTGCAAGACCAGTGGGGAAAAACAGCACCCCAACTCCTCACAGTCCCTGCCCCACTCCAATAGGCACTGCTGTCTTAATGAGAACTTGGCACCAAAAGTTTACCCTGTTCCAAAACTCTGTCATGTGTTGGTGACATGGTGCTGCCACCTGCACTGAGACCCACTCCCCCTGGAGCAGAGGACAGGGGCCTGCAAGGAACAGCTCTGTGCTGCACCACCAGCAGAGCAAAGGGGACACACTGTCTCCAGCAGGGACAGGAGCCCTGCTCCTGCTGCAGGCACTCTTGATCTCAAGTGGCCTTTTGACACTTTTCTGGGCTGTTTTGTGATCTTGGATACATCTCAGGTAGTGCTGCCGCCAACGGTCTTCCCAATCCAAGCCTAAGTCTTCCCTTCCCCTCCAGTCCCACACTGTATCACGGGAGACCTGTTCCCAACATGACTACTGCCATTCCAAAACACTATTTTCCATTTCCAGAAAGCTTCAGAGTGACCAAGACCTCACTTAAACAAAGCCTGTCAGAGTGCCTTTTTCCTCTTTGTGGGATGCCTCTTGGAGCACTGGTCCAGAATGGATGTGCCAGCATCCTTCAGGAAGGCAAGCAAACACCTGAGACTGAGCCAGGAAAAGTCTATCAGACACAGACCCTTCCAGCAGCCAGGCAGCAAGACAGAGTGAAAAGGGAGAGGGGAGAAGTGTTCATCACCTGGCTGTGCCAAGATCAATAAAAAACAATGAGGGGGAAAAAAAAGTTTTAATTGCCCTGGGACTTAGTAAACAAGCAGTTGAGACTGGGAGTTAATGCCAACACAACAGCTGGCCTTCAGAAGGCATTTACTAATATAGCAACTTGTAATTAACACAAGGTCATCTCTAAAAATTACTAGGCCAATTTGCTGTTAAATAGCTTCCTCCAGGGGACGTGTCCCTGTTGGAGTACGAGCTGCTGCATTGTGTCTGTGAAGACAGACAGCTTGGACAGGAGCCGTGTTTCCCTGGGGAGACAGGGTCACCATAAGGGGCTCTCTGTGCTCCCCACATCAATCCATGCCCAGGCCCCCTCTCCTCTCACTGCCCCACAGATCAAAGCAGCCTTCTGTTCCCTTGCAGACCGATGTGCTGCAACACCCACAGCATCCAAGCCCACCGGAGGTCTCTGTCAAGGTTGACAGCAATGAGCCAACACTTGTAGAATAAAACTGTGCAACGGCCTTTGGGCTGGTTCCACCAGCATTCACTTGCCCAGGCATCACAGCCATACAGAGAGAATCGTGGAATCACAGAATTGTTTAGGTTGGAAAAGGCCTTGAAGATCACAGAGTCCAACAGTTAACGCAGCATTTCCAAGTCCGCCACTAAACCATGTCCCTCAGCACCACATCCAAACATATTTTAAATACCTCCAGGGATGGTGACTAAACCACTTCCCTGAGCAGCTTGTTTGAGCTTTCAACAACCTGAAGAATTTTTCCAGAATGTCACATCTAAACCTTCGCTGGCTCAACCTGAGGTCATTTCCTCTCATCCTATCCCTTGTTACTTGGGAGAAGGGACCAACTCCCACATCTTCCTTTTAGCTAGTTGTAGAGAGTGACAAGGTCTCCCCTAAACCTCCTTATCTCCAGGCTAAACAACCTCAGTTCCCTCAGCTGCTCCTCATAAGACCTGTGCTTTAGACCCCATGTGTCCCTGTGGCCATTAGCAGGTTGTCACCACAGGCCATAATGTATTCCTCACTCAGTTCCTTCTGCAAGGTGCTTCCCATTGTGGATCAAGGTCTCCCCAAACAACTTCATCTATGAGTCACTTTATCCTGGAAACCTTCCTCTGAGGTGAAGTCCACGTAAGTGGAAGTGTCAAGCAGCTGATGGAGAAGAGCATTTCATTTTTTAAGGCAGCAGTTTTTCCGCTTCCTTCAGATACACAAATTTTTGTACCTAATTTCATGCAGAGGGCTGGCATCTGGCATGGCATGTCTATGCTACCACTCCCCACACTTGTCTCTGCTCTTCCTTTGCTTGGGAGAATGCCTCACTCTTCACATCGTGGCTGCTTGCCTAAACCTTTGCAACCTCACCCCTGGTTTCAATATGCAAACTAGAACGTCCAATTTGTCACTTATTTTCCAGGCTTCAGAAGAACCATCTTGTGAAGTCAGGCAGCAAAACCAGTCTTTTTTCTGCCCCAAGGACAGAGGAAGTTTGTGCTGCTAAGTGCCTTTTGCCTTTCACTGTCCTTCTTCCACAATTGCTTGAAAAGGTGTCCAGCACTCACTGCCTTTGTGAGAAAGCAATTACAAAGGCCACTGCTAGTACCAGGAGCTGGACAGATGCTGAGATCCTTGATTGCCATTCCTCATGCTGCATGGAGGCAGGATAAAAGTTCCCACAGGTGATTTCTAGATGACTTCTGTTCCTGCTGGAAGACATGGCAGGATCCGTGCCCACTGCTCAGCCTGACCTGACAGCAGGATGGCACGAGAGAGAAGGCAGGAAGAGAGACAGGGCACCTGGGGAGGTCTCAGCTCACCACTTGGGAGTAACTCCTGCCTCCAGACTCCAACCTGGACTTTTGCAATAGAAGGGAGCACATCAAAACAGCTATAAACCTAAGCAAATCCAAGACTGGAAATATCAGAGGAGAGGAGATCCAGAGTCCATCCATTAGTGCCATATGCCAGCAGTAATTGGCCTAGTAATCTTCTCAGTAAACCACATATTAAGGTACAGGTCCATTACTGCTGTACACCCTTATGCACGGGAGAACAAATAACAGATGATTTCATATCACTTAAACATCAGCTTTACTCTTATTCAGCTCCATCCCCTGGGCTTCACTTAAGAGGCATTCAAAAAAGGAACAGAATTAGTAGCTCAAAATATAAAGTTTTCAAAAGTCATTTATGCTAAAATAATTACTGTATAAATCAGGGGAGGCATGAGGAACTAGACTACTCAAGACCAAACCCTGCCTTGTACCTTTTCTCAAGTAAGTCAGAAGATTTGCAAAGGCCTTTGGCTCCAGGGCAGCAGAGCATTTTCCAGTTTTGCAACATGCTGCACTTTAGGGGTAAATAAGCTCCTTTCCAGTTGTCAATTCAACATGTAAAACACCTCACCTCAGAGATTTTGCTAAGCAGCTCTTTATAGGGCAAGAAAATAAATGATTCTTTTTATCCTGTCTGAAAACTTCATATTCTTGAAACTCTTACAAGTCTGGCAAGGTGGAACTCATTCGTAAATAAAGTCCTGGGAAACACACATGGCCACAGATTGGCAGGACCCCAGCTCTGAATGAGTCCTTTCATTTCCAGCATGTTTGGTAACTTGGGTTAAAGAGCAAATGGTGGCTTTGATAGAATATTTCAAACACAGAGCAACTAGAGTGCTACAGTCACCTTTACCTAAAAAAAAATAAAAATCATACAATAATAAATAATAACTGATTTTTCAAGGCATTCCTCACCATATCCTCATAAAGTAAGCAGAGGCACTACAAAAACACGAGGAGCAGTGGTATCGTTTAGTTGGGCCAAGTACAAGGTCGAAAACAAGTGCAGAAAAAAGAAGGAACTTTGCAGCAGATTGAGCAGAACAGAATTCACACGAAGCTGCAAGCGGAAAGGTTTATTCAGTTGCTGATTTCTTGCTGTAAATTACCATATATCATTGCTGCTAGGCCAAAACTGATGCACCTACTCATAAGCTTCACCAAAACCACACAGATTTGTAGATTTATGACCTTTATCATGATTCCCCTGTACATTTAGAGATCAATCAGGCTATTCCTGGATGCTTGGCTAGAAGAATTCAGCTGTACCATTGTTGTCTGTATTTGGAAAAAATTAAAAGGAATAGAGAAGGTAATAAAATACTTCAGGCTGCAAATAAAGCTGTCTGATCTCATGTTGTAAATGTGCTGATGATAAATCCACAGAAGAAACTGCCAGGCAGGTCCTGGAGGGTTTGGGGCATAACACACAGCAAAAGCAACTCATCCCCCCAAGAGCCAAATGCCCAATAAAACATTTGCAGATGGGAACTGTGGTGATTCCATACTTCATGCTCCATCTTGAAGCATCATTTGAAGATCAGGCCCTCACTAATTCAATGGTAGCTCAAAATGCCATCTGAGTTCAAAGAATCTGGAAGTGAAGCTCACAAATACTAAGAGCTGCAAGTTCGAGTGGCCTGCCCTGCAACCTCGACAGAAAGAAATAGTAATTCCTGAAAATTATAAGCACAAATTGCAGCATGAAGTTGATAAAAATATCAGCATCAAGTTAATGGATGGTCTAGAGATTCTGTTCTTCAGAGGACCATGTCACATGCTCTTCTTTACAGAATATTTTTATCCTAGCTTCAACTGTATTTACGTATTTTTTAAAAAAAATATTATTATTTCAAGGTATATTCCAGGTCGGCTGTTTAAACTGCCATATATCTAACTAAAGCCTAAACAGGAACTAAAGGGGAAAAAAATTAACCTTTTCTGGCTAATTTCAAATTATCTCAGGTAATTTTTACCAGAATGTCAAAGCTAGAGAAGACTATTAATAAATTTAGCACCAATATCCTGTCACAACTGTTTATTCTGGCCAGATAAAACCACATTTAGTGGAAAAAACATTGATTTCCTTTCAGCATCATAGCCTGGAACAGCAAAAGCTTTGTTTATAAAAGCCCAAATAGCTTTTTCTCTCCAACCTGCCCAGTTGGCTTACATATAACAACTCTTGCTGTAGGGGACAGAATGACCATTTACAGTCTGAATTGCAGACCATCCAATTTCTGCAACTGAATTACATCCCAAAATGCTTGACACATACTGGGTAAAGTTTATCAAGGCTTCAGCATCCTTCCTCCTTCTAACATGAACGCACTAGATTACTGACTTAAAAAAAAAATAATTACTGTATTTATGGGAAGATGCTTTCATGAGATACCTCAGATAAACATTCTGTTGTTGCTCAAAAGGCAATCTATATACAAGAGAGCCACTGGAGTTGGGGCAAGACCAGCTGCCAGGCATCTGGCAGGTTTGTCAGCATTGGCACACACGCTGGATATCTGGCAGTTAGCTTTTGCATCTGTTAGTTTCAGCCACAGCCATAGCTACATCAAAAGCCACAAAGGCATGTCCTGGTTATTTTTCATGGTGTCTGCATTGATCTAACACATTCTAGGTTCACTGCCCAGGTTTTTTGTTGTTGTTGCTGTCTTTTGGGTTTGGCTTCCTCCTGCCAAAAAAGAAAGTGTGAAAGAAGAGGGCAAGTGCTGTGTGATAACTGGAAGAAATCCACAGTTACTATACCAGGGCTTTGTATATAGGTGCATATATATAAATATATATGTTTTTCAAGGTCCTCTAGACAGTGGTATGCCTGTCTCAGAGGAAGTGCTCCACACCACAGTGCCCACCAAAAATAAATGCTCCACATAAAAACA
>VYXD01013152.1:1078854-1101754 GCA_013397195.1 Hylia prasina | reverse complement strand
AAAAAAAAAAAAAAAAAAAAAAAAAAAAAAAAAGGAACAATTTCTTTTAATTTAATTCCACGTGGTTTAGCTTGTAATATTTTAACTGATTTTGGGCAATGTTACCCTCTATTGATGCTTAATTAATCTGTAGGCTTAATGCTGTGATGAACATGCTGGCTAGCCTAGGGCCACTACTGCTCTTCCCTGAACACCGAAAAGGTGAACACTTCACTAAAAAACAGGAAACCACATTTTAGCAAACCTAAAGTCAGGTTTCAGGAGCTTCTTGAAGGCAGTATAAGGCCATACTGATCCTGAATGCAGTGTCTGACCCTGTCCAGCTGCTCACCCCACAATGAGACCAGCACAAACAGCCAGGAGGCCACACAGCAGACCAGAACTGGGAAGCTAATCTCAGCAAAAGCAAAGTGTTTGGGCTATATTTGCAGAGCTGGTTTAATTTGGATCAGTTTCCCAAGCTGCCTTCCAGGTATGTCTATGCCAGGTGTGTCTGTGCACTGGGGCTGTGTTTGGGGCAGGGGCTGCATCTCCAGCGCTGTCACAGAACAGAACCAGCCGAGGTGGTGAGGGGCACACTGAGCCCTGCGGGGTTGCTGAGGTGCTGGGGACCCTGGCCCTGCCAGCACCTCCCCACCAGCACTTACAGTGAGCTTTGAACAGTGCAGTGCCCCCACTTGTGTCTCAGTCCAACAGGAGGGCAGTGCCAGAACTCAAGTCACGCCGGCTGCAGCCTCAGCAGCTGATGGCTGTGTGCTTCCACCAGTGCAAATCCCAGGTTCTCCACTTGTCTGGTGTCTGTGCCTGGGCACACGCAGACCAAACAGTCCTCACACTGCAAATGGTGTCAGTGTGAGCAGACCAGGCAGATCAGGTAGGTTGTGAATTTGCGGAGGCCAAATTTACCTTCGTGGCAAGGCAGTGTTTTGCACTTCTTGTCTCTCACACAGCTCCTGCACACAGAAGAGACCACCAAGATATCTGAAGAGAAGCTGGCCTTTTACCTGTTTATATGTATTTTTTTTACCTTTCTAGTTAAAGAAAGTTTACTTTAGTAAACTCTAGTTTACTCTAGTTAAAGTCCAGTTTACTCCCAACCTGGCCAGTCATGCTTTCAAAAATAGAGACCTTGCTAAGGATACTGCCTCAGCATGTACCAGTGAGGTTCTGGGGATTTTGCTATCTCTACCAATATACCCTTGCCACTGATTAATTCAGCAGTGTTCTACATTTCCCAGAGACAGTTACCTATAGTGGCTGTCTAAGGTGATTTGTTTACCATGATGCTGCATTGCTTGTCATCACTATACTGCAAGGAAGTATTTACAGTCAAATCTATGCAGAGAGCAGTAATGTTGATTTTCTTTGCTGTTGGATCAACTGGGAACTCATCAGATTTAATACTTGCAAAGAACTTGAAAAACATATCAAAGAGAAAAACAGAAGTATACTAAGCCTGGTAATGTTACAGGATGAATATAGGTAGGGGAAAACAACCAAACAAGACCTATGCAGGTTTTGGTTTTCTGTTTGGTTTTACATTTTTTATTTGCACTGCAGAGTAAGTCAAGAGATCCAGAAGTAGAGCAGATACTCTATACATTTCTCACCTGCCCCATCTTTTTTTAGCATACTTCATGCAGCTCCCTAGTCAGTGATCTCTGAGCCACTTCACTCCTGCCACTCTTGGCAGAACATGAAAGAAACTATTTTTCTACCTTCGCTCTTGGCAATCTGAGGCTCTTCAGTCTGTGGATATCTCACTTATTTCTCCCTCTTTACAAGCACCTTCCCAAGAGTTTGGATAACGGTGATGCTCCCTCCAACAACCTCGACCCACTAACATGCCTGAGCACACAGGGGTGGGGTTTTCCTCATCCTGGTGGCTCTGCCATGCACTTTGACAGTCCTTTGTAAGCCTGGGAATGGGGGGAAAAACCCTCAAGGCCTTAAGTTAGACAACAGATAGCATTCAGGGATAGCTGTTTATACTAGCTAGAGCTCTAGAGCTGCAGGGGAATGAGTCTGAGGCAAGAAAAACAAGGCTTTTAACACTAAGCCACAGTAAGATCACATTCAACAGCTCAGGTTTCGAAACCTGCTCCAGCAAAACTGTGTGCACAGGCACTCTCTGCAGGTGTCCCTGCATTTAACACTTAAAGTGGTGCCACTGGTATCACCTCAAAAACAACCACCACATTCATCCTGCGCTCAGGCCTGCAGGGGATTTCTCAAGATACATCTCCAAAGTCTTAGGCATGCCCTCAGAGTCCACTGAGGGAAGCTCACACAACACCAGTTTTCCAGAGACTGTGCTTTCAGTGTCATGGGCAGGCACACACGAGCAATGGCAAACAATGAAGGTAGCTGGGACAAAGTTGATTTACATTTTGCCACTTTTCATCTGTCTCTTCAGTGGCCTATAGTTAATCAAACTAACACCCCTTCTCTCTGTGTCACAGGCGCAAGAAAGAAGTAGGCACAGTACATCCTTCCTGCTATTCTCTTGCAAATGGAGCCACAGCAGAATTCAAAAGTAGTGCACAGAGGCCAAGTGAATTATGCATTTGGCTCCTCTCAAAAGCCAAGGAAAACTCAAATGCCAGATTTTCTTAAAAGCAAAGCATCCTGTCAGCAAAATGACACTGACTGTCTGTACTGGGGGCAGTGGGCTTTTTCTTTTCAGAAATAGCATCTATTCATCTGTTGTTGTTTTTTCTTTAATTAGAAAAACTGATAAATACAAAACCAATGGGGGAAAACAAATACAAAAATAACAAAGACACATTTATCTGCTAAAGGGAAGTGGCAAAGAGCAGCTGTCCTTTAATGATCACCATGCACATGAAATTAATCCACATCTTTATTACAAATTTAAACCAACAAAATAAATTAAAACTCAGATCAGACCAGTAACCCAGGTGGGGAAGGAATAAGCAAAGCTCAGTTTACTCCCAGCCTAGCCAGTCATGCCTACAAAAATAAGTACCTTTGTCTGCTGCCACCACAATTATTCTCTCATCACCCTCGCTGAAGATGAGATAGGAAAGGCCCGGCCCCGTCGGAACAACGGCTGCTTTACGCCAGCCCAGGAGATGAATAGCTCCAATTATTCACAGGAGCTACGGATGCATGTGGCCTACAAGTTTAATTTTTAAATTTCCATGAAATGCATGCTTTTAAATATAGCATAAGGAACAATAGGGCATTGATCTAGTCCTTCCCCCAAGTTAGTCTTTTCCATTCGTGGGATCCAAACTGGGAGTAGCAAAATTCCCATTGAGTCCAGGGAGATTTGCACGAGGGAATATTGCATTGTTCAGCTACTCATCACCCTCTGCTAGATCCTACATGCTGAGGAGGGACCTAAGTCCAAAGCAAAGGAGCAGATGCTGGGATTAGGGGAAGGAAGAGGACAGCCTCCTCCTTGCTCCCAGTAGCTCCATCCTGCAGACAGAGATCCCCTCCAAAATGCTTCAGGGAGCACGGGGTGCTCTTGGGCCAGAGCTGCTTCCACATCTCACCCTCCCTCTACATCTGCAGTCCAGCCTCCCCTCCTGCAAGCACTCATCCACCCAGGATCAGTGTATTTTTCCCCTAGTGACTGATGACACATTGAATTCACACTTAGCAAAAGTGTATGGGTTGTTTGAACACCATCCTGCCACGGCTACCACATGGTTTTATTATTTATGAGTTTCTTAGTTTTATAACACTGGCAAAAGAAGCTTACCAAAGATTTTTATTTTATACAGATTCCACTTGTGCCTACAAGTGAGCAGAACATTTAAAAGTACACCATATATATCTCAATTCAAAATCAGCTGTGGTGGGGAAAGGAACAGGATTAGCTTCATTTTGTGAAAAAATTCCAATGGATTCACATAAATAGATGGTTTTCGTCTTTGCCAAAAAAAATAGTGAGGTCATTTGTTTCTATAAAAAGGCCTTTAGAACGTATCAGACAAAAGTGTCAGTTTTATAAATCACTTATTTTAATACACTTAAAAAAATCCAAATAAGAACAACCCAAAACAACCAAACAGTAGATAACTCCTAAAAGCTTTTTTTTTTTAGTTCTCCTAGAGCTTTTGACTCAAGCTCAGAAATTTATATTTCACTACAAAAGCTTTGACTTTTATTATAGTACAAATGGCAGTTGTAGCTTCCCTCCCACTTTTTTTTGCATAAGGGCACTTCAAGGCAGCAGGACACACTTGCATATGTAGAGTGAATGAAGTAATTAGAGCATCACATGAATCATAAGCCATTCTGATGATCTCATAATTTTCCTTGAGATGAAAATATCCACTGCCCTCTACACACACATTTTGTGGATCAGTACCCCCAGCTCCTAAGCAGAATCAGAATCTCATGCTCAGCACAGTAGAAGCACAAAGGAACAAAAAACAACACTTGGAAGCTAATCCATAGCAGTTCTGCAGGGGCTGCAACCTAAATTAAATTAGAAGATAACACCATTACTCCATTTTACAAAAGTGGGGCTGAAAAACAGACAGATTAAGGGTTTTTATACACTAAGGCATTTCACAGTTTTGCTTTCTTCCCTGCTTCATTTACCCTGTTTATTTAGATTTCAACTCATCAAAACAGGATTATCTCTCATTTGTGTTTATACCCTGTCTAACACAAAGCAGCCATTAATAAGTACACAAGAATTGCTTTTCAGGCAGCAATAGCTACAGGTGATTAATAACGATGCGACTCCAGGCATGTCTCTGGCAATACCATGTTTTCTTTTCTGGGTTACAGAGATTAGCACTTCGAGTCATGATCCACTGATACTTATGTAAACAACCTGCACAGAGAGGCAAGAGAAACGCTACAGCTCTGCTCCTGGAGCTGGGAGGGCTCACAACCTGACAGGAGAGAAAATAAGGAATAGCTCAGAGGAGGGCTCTTTCCAGGAGAAGAATGTGCACACCAATCCTTGCTTCTAGATTTATTCATCAGGGATATTAGAAAAGAGAAGACAGGAAGACCAGAAGGAAAGCCAATACAGAATTAATAAGTGCAAATTAGCAAAGAAGCAGAGAAGATTGCTGATACCCCACTTCTTACAACACAAACTTATATTGTCATCATCAGGGGCTTTTAGTGCCTGTCTTTTAACCGGGCTGTTACACTTATTACACATGGCCTACACAAAACAGCAAAATGTATGCACTTAGTGTCATTTGACCTGCCCTGATGTGTTTGGGGACATTTGCACAGGGCTGACAGATAAGCCCTGAGAGCTGCAGAAGGCCCAGCCTTACTGGGGCAGCAGCTGTAACCCAGCTCTTCCAGGTTTGACTGTCCTTACCCCACAGGAGATAAGTGGCATTAAACGCCTGCCCTTACAAGCTGCACCCCATCCCCACAGAGTTCCTGGGGTTTGGGCGTGCAGCACGTGCCAAGTCTCGGGCAGTGAGCTCACAGAAAATAAAAAAACACCTGCCAGGATGGTCCATCCAGCCCTGGCCCTGCCCACCCTGTGGGACAGGGGCCTGCACTGAGCAGGCAGCACATCAGGGCAACACTTCTGCCAGCCTGACCCTGCTCAGGGGCCACACAGCCCACACCACAGCCCCCACTGTCAGCCCCACAACAATTCAAAAGCCTTTGCTTCACTCAAAATGCACAAAAAGGACCCTCAGAATGAGGGAAATTCTTTCTGGAATGCTCTTGGGGTGCAAAGAAAGCTGTACAAAACAGATACTATTAATCAGATTTAAATGAGTAACTATTCAGGGCACAGAAACATGTATTACACTCCATTATGTATCAGGATTGAAAACACTATGGCATCATCCCTGCTCAAATTCCCAGTCTTTCCACACAGAAAGCTACAAAAGGAGTGAGATATATATATGTATATATAAGCATTGAAAATACAGACAAAGGGAATATATTGAAGAATGATATTTCCTATTTACAACCCCGAGTTCATTTACTTTGAAATCAGGACTTGGGGCAGATACTTCAGCATGAGCACAGCCCTGAGGAATGCTGAAATCAGCCATCAATAACTCTTTTCACAAGACAAGCCTCCCGAGGGCAGAGGGATAATACCAAGCTGGGTGGTAGTTTTTAAGCAGCTGGACACAAATTGGGACTTGTCAGTTGTTGTTCCCAGGCACTGCATGTCAAATTGGAATAACCTGTTGTGCTCTTGCTAATTTTTTTCCATGACTGCAGAATGCAGAAAAGGCACCTGTTGACTCCTGAGTAAGTTTCCCCGTGATGAACAGTTCTTATCAATCATCATTCAACAAGAGATTTCAAAATAATAGTTTATTCTCATCTTCCCCACAGTGAGAGACATTCAGTGCACACAGCAACCAAGCTGAAATCTGCTTTTCTGACATCGGAGCTCTGCAGAGAAAGTTTCATCATCAACTGGTTTTGGATTCTTGTTGCCATCCCAGCAGCCAAGCTCAGGAAGCTGCCTAGAAGCAGCAGAGAAGCCACACTGCATGGGGCACTGACAGTGGGGATATCTGTGGCACATCTCAGCTCCCAGCAGCGCTGGGCCTCAGTGGGGGGCCAGTATTCCAGCCAGGTCTATGGCAGCTCGTCACCTGCGCCACAGGAGACGGGAAAGGAGATGGGATGGCAGTGGGAAGCCCAGAGGGCCACCAAAGTGGTCTGTGGGGAGTGCTGTGCTCCACGTTGTGTGACAGGGTGCTGTGGCCAACAGCTCAACTCATCTCTGCCGACTCAGGGATGGCTTTGACTTAAAGCTTTTTGCAGCTAGAGGCTCTCAAGGACACATGGGGACAAGAAGACAACTCGAACTCCAAAGTCAACCCTTTCCAGGCCTTGAGCCCCAAGTAAATTGAGGATGTTTTGTCAGTGCAATTTACGCCTCTGAATGGTGGGCTCCCACTCCAGGCTTGGCTTGGTCCAGCTGCTATTTCCCTGCCTACTGCACCTCGGCTCTGCTTCCAGGAGATGCAAGCACAGCAACCTACTCCAGTATTTAAAACTGAATTTACGCTCCTTTGAAACCATAGCTGGAGAGACTCTTGGAAAACTCAAAGGAAGAGTTTTGCTATAGGAACAACCCACAGATGGAAATGCCCAGAAAGACGGAGAACGTGGACAGCCAAACCCTGATGGATGTGTGCCCATCAATCTCTTAGCATGAGCAAATACTTCTATTATTTGTGTAGGTGCAATCTATGCCCCTTTGACCCTCTAAGTAAGCTCTGTCAGACAAACACCGAGCTGAAATGAGATTAGGCTAAACAGCCCCTTTGGGTTTAGCAAACAGGAGGAGAATAGCCACTCCCTTTCTTAATCCACCAAAATCCCACATATAAAATATAAGCTCCAATTAACAAAAAGTCAAGGAAGACAAAATATTATTTGAAAGTTTAAAAAGGCCCAATCACTGAATGCAGCTCACAGCTTGAATACAATTGTTCTGGGTGGTCTGCAAAGCACTGAGCTGGCTGTGTAGAAAAGAGTATTTTAAGAACCAACCAGTGGGGTACCAGAGTGTAGAAAAGATGAATTCATGTTAGGAAAACAGTTTGAAGTCATACACAGAATGCAAATGTTGAATAAATAAATAATATCTTCCCTTACCTATTTATTTTTATTTCTTATGCCAAGGTCATAATTCCTTTTTATGTATTTTGAGGATAAATATTAAGATTAATAGATCATCAACATTACGAAGGCTTAGTCTCTGGGACACAAGGTCATTGGGAAGCTGAGATCTACGGTCACTGAACACAGTGGTAATAAAAGCAGAGAACTCAACAACCCACTTTCATTTTAGACACAAACAAAATGGGTTTGCATCCCAAATGTGCAAAACAGCTTGATCCCTGGCCTAGAGACCCCAGAAGTTTTAAAGACTTTTGCCAAGGCTTTGTAGACTGGGCTTTCTTTCTGCATTAGTGAGTGCATCTGTAGACCAAGTTCATAAAGTCGAGTGAAAAACAACCAAAGAAAAAAAAATCTGCCTGGAGGGATTTTTCTACATCCTTGCCATTGAAGCACAGTCATCACAACTCTAGACAAAGTTTTTTCTCCAAAAAACTATCCTACATGCCTTTTCCTTTCACTCATCAGAGCTGTGGCACAGCCCCCAACAGCAGCAGCAACTACTCCAACCTGGAAATGCAGCTCACAATGTTCATGTGGGTGCACACGTTTAAGGGCTGCTACTCCAGATACACAGAATATAAAAGGGTGATTTTCCATGGCAAAGGTGTTCCTTTGGTCTGTAACTTTCAAAATGCTTTGCAAAGCAGGTACGCATTGGGCCACCTGTTTTGAGGGGAAAAAAACACAAGGAAGGACAAGTCTGTGCAAGGTGACCAAAAAAATAAATATTTAGGAGCCTAGAGTCAGAGTACGTGGTATTAAACACCACCATGCTCTTCAGTAGACATTCTAAGAATTTGATTTTGACCAGAACTGGCATGAGAAATACTGAGGCAGTAAATGCAAACATGAGCTATCATTTACCCACTCTCACATCAAACCTCTTCCACTGCTTTTTAAAACCATGTCCACTTCCAACAGAGCCAGCACCAGCAGCTGGGGCAATGTCCCTCATGGCTCCAGACCAAAGGAAACTCCTGGGGCAATTCTCCTGAGATGCACCTTGTATGCCAAACTCCCAATTTACATCTACAAGGGTCCAAAGTCCCCAAATGCGCTAATTGTCCCTGGAAGCAGTAACAGTTTCACATTCAGTAGGGGAGCACTGGAGGTCCCCAAGTCCCTCCCCAAGTCCCTCCCCAAGCAGGTCCCCAGAAAAAAGGAAGACTTTTCCTTCAGAACAAGGCCCTGCACACACCACAAGTCATCCAGTTCAAAATGGCACAGATACACTGGCACAGAGGCTGCAGATGTGATTGAGTCAGAAAACTGGGCTCCCTCTGGAACAGCAAGCTCCCAAGAGCTGCGAGGAAGAGGCAGGCATGATGGTCTCCAGTTAGCTCCTGAGATCTGAATATCCTAATTAAGGACTACTTTCCCAAAACATATGCCAGCTGAAGAACCTCTTATTAGAATTGGCATCAATAATAAGATCTATAAGTCCCTCCACAACCAAGTAAATAATCACTGACAAACCACTCAGCACTTACAACCACCAAGTGTTAGGTATACAGGAGACACCAAGGACTCAGGAGACAGAGATGAGTCAATTTGGGTGGATGGAAGGGGAGGGAAAGAGGCAAAACAGTGCAATGTCTTCTTGAATTAACCTTTTTTTCAACAGAGCACTTCAGACCAATAGGTGAATATTTTAACATCTCATCCATCTAGAAACTGCCACATAAGAGGCACTACAATGTCACCTCATCTTGATAATGACAAAGGGGTGATTGAATATTAACCATGCCAACCACCACGGCTTCTCCAAACACAGACACACCTAAATCTAAGCCTACAGGCAGTCACTCAATTTCTTTCAAGAAACTGAGTGAAAAGATAGGGATTTAGTCTACCTGGTGTCTAATAGGAAAACAAACTAAACAAAAAAAAAACCCAAATCCTGCTGTTGAAACTCTGTTCCAATATAAAGCGATACAAGAAGCAGCCTTCTTCTCAAAAAGGCCTTTATAAGTACAGAGTAGATTTCAGCTTTCCACACTGATGGAAGAAAAAAAAAAGTCAGGACTGAACCACTCATATTGTGCCAACCTGAGTCAGCACAGCAAAACAGAAAATTGATTCCTTGAGGGCTGCACAATGCAGCACCCAGCACCCCAGGTGAAGTAATTAGTAGATCAGGAAATTCATCATTTTGGGGCACAGCATACATAAATTGAACTAGACTAGAAATAAATTACCTCAAGAATGGCAAAGCTGCCACTCTAAACAACATTTGGATAAATGGATATAATGCTACAGAGCAGAGTCAGGTGCCTGGTGATTCCCAGATGATTAATATGCCTTCTCTTTTGTATGAAAACACAGCACGCTCTCTTCAGTCATGGAAAGTTTGTTTTGGAACTGTAGAATCTCTTTCCTACTGCTTCACAAACGATACAAGTTCACCTTCAACAGTACCTCAGCATCTGCTGGCAGTTCTGCCAGCAGAATAGTGAGAAGCGTCCAACACTTGTGTTTATCTCGATGATTACTCCAAGGAGGGCACAGTTGCAACTGTCACATCCATAAACCTGTCATACATCGTGCATATGACTCATCAGCCATGTACACAGGGTGATAAGAGGTCATCAGGCAGCAAAAGTAAAAGGCCCCATTAAAAAACAACCCCCCCTCTATGACTTTACATCCAACTTTTCAGGAAGCAGAGCTGATGTCACAACACAGCCACAATTAACTGACTTGTGTGAGGACTATCAAACAGCACCATGAGCAGCCAGGTGATTTATCCTCACACAAGAAGTTTGACCTCTATGAGTACCTTGCACATCAAGGCCAGCCAAGGTGTTTGCCCACACTGAAACCAAAAGGATAGCAGGACGCTCATGCTGGTATTATTAAAAGCATACACATTATTAAAATCACTAAGCAGCTGTATATAAATATAGAAACTATAAATAAGACACATATCCACATGTAAATCTATACAGTCACACATACCACACACCAGCCCAGCTAACACACAGGCACCTCTTTCATTTCTACAATTACAGGATCAATAAACAGCTTTGCACAGGGTGTAGCTCCTTCAGCACCAAAATCTGCTGTTCCTGCACCTAACACCAGGCTGCATGTTTTCCATAAGGGAATGAGTAAAAAGACCAAAAGTAAGGTTAATGCTAAGAATAACATGCTGAGGAAGCTGATAATTTTTAAATGGGAGGCCAGACCAATAACCCCATGAACTGTAGCAACTGCACTTAGTTTTTAAGCAATCAGATCTAAGTCTGGCCTGGGAAAGTTCAGTCAGTGCACAAAGACAGACAGCAAATTAGTGTCACTGCTCTTATGTATATCTTTGGTCAAATAAAGTGGGGGAAAAAAAGCTTCTGCCTTGGTCCTTCAGACGTCAAAAGATAATTTTTAACTGAAGAAGCAGAACATACACAGCAGAGATACAAGGCAACAGTATGGCTGTCCTGTGGCCATAAACCAGCTAGAAACTGTTAAAGCAATTTTGCTGGAAGGCAGAGGGATTTACAATGCTCTTTGGAGACCACTTTTTTTGGAAATATAAAGGTCACAGTTTGGTGTATTCAGTGACAGATTGGAAGTGACCAGTGAAGTTGCTGAACATCCAGCTGAGGATACAATTGAACTATTCCCATAACTGTGCCCAGATCAGGGTTGGCAAGACAACAATAATTGACATGACCAGAGCAAATGGGCACATGGGAATGAAGGAAACTGGCCGGCACAGGACACCTTTAGAGTGTGGGACTGGCAGGTGTGGCACTTTCCTTTGATTGAAGGAAAACCATGCTGGACTGGCAGCAAGCCACAAGAAGCAACAGCCAGAGGCTGTACTATACATTGCAGGATGTATTGCAGGTGAGAGAGGGGTGATGCACATCTCTCCACATTGCTTTGGTGCCATCAGCTTGACCCAAGCCCTGCAGAATAGGGTATTTCTTCCCAGGCCCACCAGAAGGAGTTACAGCTTTCTGAGTGACCATCACCACAGCCAGAAATGGGGGAACAGCTATGTAGGGCTGGTGTCTTCCCACAGCTGGCAATCTCTAAACACAGGCAGTGTCACTGGAAAGCTGCTAAACACTGGAGTGGGTGAGGAAGATGAATTCAGCAAAAGAGTTTCCCATTCAAGTAATTTATTACTTTTAATTTGGTATTATCTTTTCCCTCCACCTCTTATTCAGAAAGGGAGATTCTCCAAACAGTCCAGTGACACTAGAGAGAAATAGGAGCTCCAACAAGCATGGAGGAGTAGGGAGCTCTACCAACAGAGCAGGATGTTGTGTGACCATTCCACACAGACAGTATGTGCATACATTGTGAGGCAGGAGGGACAGCACAGGCTGCAGTCAGCCACAGGCAAGGAGACCTGAGTCATACAGGAGCTTTGCCTTAGAACTTTATACTTTACTCAGCTTTTCCTATTTGTTTCAATTTAGTTAAACAACAAAACAAACAAAAAACAAACAACCAAACAAACAAAAAACTCACAAGGATCAAATTATTCCTGGATTTCTAGAATCTCCCAGATCTCAAACCACCACAGCTAATTTAGGCCACTCCCATCCATGAGTACATGGCACACTAGAAATTAAATTTATTTAAAAGTCAACAAGTTTTGGAGGAGGGTGTGTGTGCATTTGAAGACAACAGAGACACCAAAGGCTAAACTTGAAAGGTTTGGGCTCTCTCAGGACAGGGTCTGAGTCCCTGTCAGTGCTCCCAGGGAAGTGCCAGCAGTATGCCTGGGGCTTCAACACAACTCCAAGCTCACCCTTGAAAACAGCTCACTCTTTGAAAGCAGGTTTTCGCTCATTTCACTGAAGCAATTATATTTATCAGGTATCATGATATTTACCAACTAAATTAGGATTTTTCTTACTTTTCCTGGCCCTCTCCAAATACCAGCTGCATACCTCTCACCCTGAGTGAATGCAGAGAGTCCTTTACAAAAGGGCTTCAGGCTGAAGGAGAAAACTTCCATGTAAACTCAAATCCACCACTACAGCACAGCTCTGGTCACTTTGAATTCTTCTACACCAGAATTCAAATACAAACTCAAAAAGCCAGGCATACAGCTGACACTACAAAACACTGATGGTGGGATAAGAGAGCTCCATCAACAAGGGCACCAGCATTCCCCTAAATTCCCTCACTCATCCCAATTAGTACAATGAATTCTTCAGAAAATCAAGACTTTCATTCCTCAAAATTCACAAATTCCCTAGAAAAGAATTTCTAAGAAATCACATACTTACATATTTTGTTGAGTCAAGGCACAAGAGCTCCTGGGGCTCGCAGACACAATTACAGAACAGGTTTCAGAACAACCTGACCTCCCTCTAACCCAAACCTCCCCAGGACAGCTGGAGCTCTGCAAGTCGTTTTAAAGCACAAGTATTTCTACCTGGACTTAATCAGCCTCATTAAGAGAACTGAGAACAAATTAATTCAATGAGATTGGGTTCTGTTGGAACATCTTAGTGCCTGAGACTTGTCCATTTCGTTAAATGATGGACCATTTACATCATAAAAGCTAAGTACACTAAGAAGTTGTGGGGTGTTGAATACTTAATTTTTTTTTTTTTTAATGTTGTGTGCAGTATGAGAGGAAGGGGAAGTTGCATACAACAGTATTTAGCTTTTTTTTTTTTTTACTTTTCTCCCTGCAGCCAAGACAGTGTGCTGCAGTTTCTAACTCACAAGATGCCGTCCTTTGCTTCCGTAATGCTGGCACAATTATGACATATTTTCCTATGTTATTGTAATCCTAACTGGCTAATTTTCACCCTCCCTTTTTTCCTTTTTGCAACTAATTCTGGAGTTACAGAAAGTGCACTTCCTATAATTTCAAGAAAATTTTTCCAAGGCAGTTAGCATTTGCTTTTCCATCTGGATGGCACTATCTGCTTGATCTCCTGGCATTCCACACAGCTTTAACAATTGCTCTTTCCAGTGAGCTTTCAGAGCTGAAAGGTGACAACATTGCATGTTACAAAAGTGCTTTTGGAAGTGTTCAAGGCCAGGTTGGATGGGGCATTGAGCAACCTGGTCTAGTGGAAGCTGTCCCCGCCCCTGGCAGGGAGGTAGAACTACATGATCTTTAAGGACCCTTTCAATCCAAACTAGTCTGTGATTCTATGCTTACATAAAATGTTTCTGTGTTCTGAAAAGTTTTGGTAATGTGCATTTTATTTCAAGAAAGAATTCTGTAAATTTCAAATAAACTACCCATGTCTACAGCTATTAACAGTGAAACCATTTCTCAATTTTCACATTTTATTTCTTCTTACCAACATAACAGCATCTATTCTTTATTAAACTAGAAGGGACTGCTCCCCAAATCAGAATTTTAGCATCCCCTAATACACTTATACACCATTCATTATATATACAACTGTCTATGGTACTCCAGTTGCCCCTTTGAGAGCTGGTATCTACCAGTGGTTTGAATGAACCCCTTCCAAATCTCTCACTGCAAATCTCTCTCTGCAAGAATGTGTTATTCTTGCAACAATGGGTTGTACTCACCAGTCAGGCTGCGTTTCTATAATTGCTTTAAGAATAAGGATTTCTTCCACCAACTCCTACTAACTCCTCAGGTGTTAAACTTTTGGGACATACTTGTTTCAGTCATGAGAACCCAATTCACAGCTGTCCCTGGCTGTGTGCTCATATCTACTGTGGGATGGAAAATCAGAGAGAAACTTTTTAATGAGCTGCTTCTTCTGTAGAGCTGGAGATTTCAGGTGAATCGTCCCTTTCACTTTTTGTGATTGTTCATTTGTGAAAGTCAGAGTTGCATTACTGGGGATATTCACTGTGCTTTGTTCAGTCATCACAGAACATCTACAGCCAATGAGACAACCCTTAAATTACAGGCTAACATTTTGGCTTGCCTTGTATTTGCAGATGGAGATAGACTCCCTAAAAAGAGATGTTTATTACTTGTTTTGCAATGCTCCTGTAGTGAACAGTTTACTCACAACTTTTGTATTATGAATTCTAAATTCCATCTTGAATTTTATTTGAAGATGCAGGTTACAATAAGAAATATTTTGAGTAAACAGGAGAGGTCATGGCTTGGTGTTTACATTGACCAAAGCTGTGTACCATTTCCCAAGGACACAGCTTTTCCAAGCTTCTGGGCTTCTCCTTCCTCGACATCATTTCCCCAGTCTCCCTACCCTCACGTGCCCAAATGCTGGACAGCAAAACTATTATTTTACTGAAGTAAAATGTTGAAGTTCAGCTCTAGAAAGCTCAACACAGCTCATTGCACAAGGCTCTGCCTCCCCCTGTGCTGTGGATATCATTTGATAAATCCTGGGATTTCAAGTGCATGTGAAGAAACAGCCCCACAGAACAGAATTTAGGCTGCAGTTTCACAGGCATTTCAAGTCCATATAAAGTTGCCCTGATGGTGAAAGCAGAGTTCTGAGCCTCACGTACCTCACACACTCCTGTCCTCAATCCTGCTTTTGTCCCACAGCCATAAGGCGATGGGATGAGTCCAGATCATAATCTAGCAGAAAACAAATTCCTGTCTTTTTAGAGTTAGTGCTCATTTGGATTGGCAAATCACTGCATTCCTCATCTAATCTGACCTTTAGAAAAAGTATTTAACTCTGAATTCATCTCCTAAAATTTATATTGTGCTGTTCAGCACTCTTAACACAGCAGCAGAACCAGCACTCTGGCTGGAACCCTCCCTGTCCGTGCTGCTGTGCAGCAGAGCCAAGTGGCATCCAGCATAAGGAGCAATTTGCCCTCACCCAGGTGCAGGCACAGCTCAGGCACAAACTGACCCAGGGCTCTGCTGCCCAAGAAGGAGATATCTGGACGTTCCCTTTGGCAGATGCCCACCTTTCCCACCACACTGCTGGGCAGCAGCAAGGCCACAGCCCAGCTCATGGACACTCCCAGGGCAGGCAGCTGGAAGGGCAGGAGTCCTCCTCTTCCTTCCCCATGCTCCCTCAGCCATAGGAAGAGTAAACCACTGCCCAAAGGCAGCAGCAGGAGTACAGACTCTACCAAGAGGAAGCCAAATTTCAGATCTGATGGTATTTAGGAGGTTCAGAACTGTACCTTTATGCCCCAGCCAGGCAGAGCTCTGAGATCACTGCAAGGGCCAGAGACACCTGCCATCCCCACCAGCAAAGCCAGAATTTTAAAGCAATGAATAATTAAGGTGAAAAATGTTCATCCACAGAAGATTCAGAAGGTTCACACAAATATGTGAACACAAGCCTTAAAAATGACAAAAGCCAGTTGTTTGTGCGCCTCTACAATGAGGCAGTGGTTTTCACAATGCTGCCCAGCTCCCTCTGCATACAGTACAGGGAATGCTTTCCCAACATTTATGTGCAGTTGAAGGCTAATCAAGATCTCATAAGTTACCAGGCCTCTTACTGTTATTGAATTTCCTTCCATTTCTTATCTTGAGTAGCTATTACGATTGCAGGTATTCAAGTGAACGTCATTCAGGAAAGATAAGGTAATAATCCATTGATATAGGACCCTCTTATTTAGATTTCAGAATATCCAGCTCCCCGTTTATGTTATTAACCATGGTCGAAAAAAGGGGGTTTGAATTACCCTGTATTTCCTTCTCAGATGGTATACAGAATAGAAATTAGTCAGCAGATGTCATCTATCCCTCTTCAGGAACAGAGAGGAGATTTGTCAGGGTAATTTTCCCTGGTTTCCTCAGGAATGCAAATTTTGCAGGGTTCACCCCAAAATGCCTCCATTAACACATCCATTATAGCCCTTTGAAAGGAGAGATGAAATGACTTATATGCGTTTGACTAAGCTTTGAAACAAAAAAATGTGTTTTAGAGACAAGGCCCTCGAGACCTTAAGGGAGGAATCTCATTCCTCCACCCTCCTCTCCAATATAAAATTAATTTTCATAAAGGAATTAGACCTATAAACCACTGCTCTTTAGTACATATGCTGCAAAACTTACACAACCTGTTAAATCCATGCCAGCTGATAACAAGTGTTTCCTCTAACACTGAGAACTTCTCAGAAGATGCTGTGCTTTGCCATACAACCATTACTTGATTTCCAGTAAACCAAACTATTCAGGGATACAGTCACGTTAATTAAACTCTATGTTGAAACGAGCCTTCCCTTAAATGTTGGTGTGTGTTCAAATGGCACAAGAAGTGCTCAAGGTTTGTGTGAGTGATTTACAATCACCAATATAAAAAAGCAGGTCCAACATGAGCACACCAAGAATTTCCCAAAGAACTGTGGGGAAACAATGTTTCTTCAAACAAAACAAATGTACACAGAAGGGATAAGCCAACCTAGCAGCTTGGTGGGGAGACATCTTAACCTCCATCCCATCACTCCTGCCTCTCTCCAGGATGTGAGGCTCTTCCTCCTCCTCCTCCCTTGCACCAGCTCTGAAAATCATCAGACTCCTGACTGACCCACTCCAACTCTACTCCAGGAGAAAACATTTTTTTTTTTCTGCCTGGTTAATAAAATGCATCAACACCCAGGCAAATGTGGCAAGCACCAGAGCTGGCTGGGGGTGAGGGCACCTTTAGGTGGCAGTGGACAGAGCACCCACCCTGGGCCATAGGGTGTGAGCAGGGTCCCAGAGCAATGTGAGCTCAGGGAATGGGTCAGAAAGGGCCTGGGAGGAACAGAGTGGAGGAACTGCTGCATCACCTTGAGTAAGCAATTTTTATCCCAACCCTTCACTTACTTCTTCAGCAGATGAGCACTCAGGTCCCTGGCTGTGTCATTCAGGATATTTCTGCCCCTCTCTTGACTGGTACCAACCAGCTGCACAGCTGGCAAAAGGGAAGAGGTAACTGTATTTCAGATGCAATAAAGGGAGAAGCCCAGTATCTTCACCTTAAAACGCTGAGGATCTGAGTTTAAGCTGAAGGGTCAGAAAATTAAGTTTCAGTTTCCAGAGTTAATGTGCTGCCAAGGTCTGTAGGCTCAGCAGGCAAAACCTGAAATGTCCTGTCTTACTGATGACAGGGCACCCATTGCCTGAAGCTCCTTCAAATAATATTCACACTCAAGGTCAGCAAGAAGAGACAGACCACACAATTAAAAATATATAGTGGAAGTCCTTTAGCTTTAATGCTATAGTAGCAAAACAAAAAAAATAAAAGCACATTTTGGTCATAAACATTTGGTCATAAAATCTCAGGCTTTCTTTGAAAAGGAGATTGTCAAATGCACCCTTTCTTTGAAAAAATCCAAGCTGCATACCTACTGATGGGATGGGGTGGGGGCAGTAAATGGAAGGAGGGCAGTAACTTCTTTTTCAAAGTAATGTGGAGTTGCACTGGACATTTATGATGCTCTGGAAAACGGCTCACCCCCCCACCTGTATATTTAACCCCTGGTTTGCTGCATTCTGCATTCAGCAGTACAGCAGAGAGGAGCCAGTGGCCTGTCAGCTCCGCCTGTGGTCACCAGCTCCACCTGTGGCCACCAGCTGCTCCTGTGGCCACCTGCCCTTGTCCACGAGTGACACAGACCATGCTGCACCTCCAGGCTCTACACCTGAGGTGAAGGTAACCCTGGGCATAAGCAGAACCAGCCCATGCTTGAATCAGGATGCAGGCAGTGAGGAGCAGCATCCCTCTGCTCCATGGCACTCTGCTGGGAGTGTGTTGGGTGGTGTGCAATGGTCCTGCTCCTCCACTGAACAGGAGTTACAGCACACCACTACACCTGACACAGGCAGGCTGAGAAAAGCCAAACAAGTAAAAAGGCCCCAAGAAGCTGAGAGGATTAGGCAGTAGAAATCAAAACTACTAATTCAATACATTTGAAAATCCCCTAATGATCATACCATACCATTTAAAATCAATCCCTATTTTGAGACCTATACCATTACATCCATTTCTAGCAATTTAAGACTTCGACACAGTTTCTTTCAGACTATAAACTAAAACATGCATCAGGCCTCAGTCCTACCCAATGATTAGTGAAGTCCCCATTTTCCAGATCTTTAAAGTCATTTTAGGTGCTCGGGTTGTTAAGAGACATATCACAACTCTGATGGGAAATAGCAGAAACCTTAGAGTTCCTTCTTAACAAAGCTCTTGGGGGGAAAAAAAAAAAACCAGTTTATTTTTTACACAGTATTTATCGATTTATTGCAATGTATCAGAAAGTTCTGAATGGCCTGACCAGCTTTACACGCTTTGCTGAATTTTGAAATGAAAGCACGAGGACCATTTGCTTAAGTCAACAACGTAAGTCACCAGTTTAAAGGTTAACACTTGATTGTGCAGCACAAGAAACAGACACTTTATCTTCCCCGTTCAAGGACTCCCGGATTTCTGAAGAGCGGAACACGAACACTGCAGCGGGCCAGGTTGCAGCACACTTTGGAGATACGAACAGAGCAGGGTGCAGCACAGAGGCCTCCGTGTCACTTGGGCAGAGAGCAGCTCGGGCCCAGCTGTCCCCACACACTGGCATGCCAGCAGCCAGCTGGGAGACACCGCTGGGCCATCACCCATCCTGTCCTGGCAGCAACTTTTTAACACACAGAGCACTGGCATTGACACCAGCACGGCTGTGATTCATGTGGGGCAGCTGCTGTAAAGCTTCCAGAGCTCTTCTTCCCGCCAGGAGACACCAAAGCCAAGCCCAGCACCATCACCAAGATCCCGTTCAACCAACAGAAAACCACAGGGAAGATGAAAGTACTGCACTGATGCGAGTACAGCCGTCCCAGATAAGGGAAATATAGAAATAAATAAGGTCCTTATCTACTGTGGCAAGAAAAAGGCAGGCAGGGGAATGGGTGGGTGAGTGAGAGAAGCAAAAAACTGTACCTAGAGAAGAAAGAAAATCTAAAATTAAATGGGCATGCACTCCTAATTAATGCAGTTTTAGTGTGAAAATTAATCTCAAAATCCCAAAAGTAAATTAAGACATCAGCTTAGACACCGGTCAAACCAACAGCCACTCTCTGTTCCTCCAAAACACTGGCATGGGCCTGCTCCTTGCAGCCAAAGCATCTGTACCAGGGATGCCTGGGGAAGGACACATCGGAGCTCAGAGCCACTGTGCAGTGACAAAAAGAAGTTTCATCAGAAATTAGTCTGGGAATCGAAGAGAGCAATTCTGAGCCAAAATGTCAGACTGGATCCATTAAAAAAAGGTGATTGCTGTAGCTGGGCTGTGTTGTCATACATTGCTTACATTTGTTTTAATTTTAAACTAAGTGTCAGTCCAAGGTTTGTTACACAAACATATGGCACTGGTATTACATTCTATCTTGTATTTATAGAAAGTGCTGTGGCGGCCCAGGCAGCACAGAGATGCCACAACGTTAACAACATTTATTAGTAGTATGACAAAAGAACAAAAAATAAGCTGGTAGAAATCATGACTTAAAAGTTTAAGGGACTGACTGGAACAGGGTGCCAAACTGTGGAGATATTAGCTAAAATTCTTCCAGTATTAATACTCACACAGTTCCCAGGCTGCCCAAGTATTTAGTTATATAAATACAGCCTCGAAAAGGTAATTTGTTTAAAAACCAAGCCCTGAAAACTGATTAGCACATTTAATGCTAGCCCGATTAACACAGATATGCCCTCAGCTGGGTGATGGGAGCATTGAGGCAGAAGTCCGCATTCCTGTGAGTGAAGAGGAACAAAGCTTTTGGGACAAAGGGTAAACCTTAATTATGCCTTTTTATTACCCAAACTGCCATTTCCTCCTTACCCCAAACAAGGCAGGAAGGCTAATGGCACATTCACAGAGCCCCATAAGTGATGTGATTGATAAATGCCACTACTAGATTTTTCCACTCCAGCTGTTACACTAGAAGCAGCAGAGGTTTGATTCTCCATCCTCTTAAAAAAAAAAAAAAAAAAAAAAAAAAAAAAAAAGGCAGGATACAGTACAGCGCTGACATTCCCGAACCTTCTGGAAGCGTTTATTAACTTTGGCCAGGGACCAGCCAGGGCTGCAGGAGCGGCCTGGAGTGGCAGTGTAAACTGGTTAATCTGTAGCTAGACATATCTGTGATTGGGGGGTGGTGGTGTTCAGCAAGAAATACTCCTGCCTGGCAGCCAGGGCTTCAGCACTTGGAAGGGTTACTGGGGTTGTCGGTTTCTTTGTTTTTGTTGTTTTTTTTTTTTTCAAAAAATTTTATTGGGAGAACTACAAAACATTTACAGTACAAAGTTTACAGTCTCACATAATCTGTAGTGAACTGACTCCCGAAAAATATATTACAACTCAAGTTGACTTATCCTTTAGTTACATTCAAAACATACTTCTGTTAAAGTAGTCCAAAAGAGTACATAGTGCTCAATCTGTACCTATGTACAAACAAAACTAAGCTACTGCTCATTCATCCACCGTCCAGGAAACTTTTGGAAAACTCCCAACTTTCTACATTAGGAAAAAAAAAAAATTACAGGTTTTGGAATTCAATAAACAAGATATGTTCCTGTATTATAGAAAGTTTCAGATCCAAAGATGGCCTCTGTTCTTATAAAATAGAGTGGCGAAATTTTGCTGTACTTAAAACCCATCCCTACATTCAAATTATCTCAAGCATTAGGAAAAATACTTATTTGGTTGAGAGATATTTAAGGCAAGCATGGACCCTCAAGAAGGCACTGTGAGACATAATACTGGGACCCCCAATTATTGCTACATACTTTGAGACTATATCACAGTGTGATTCGTGGAGTTAGGCAACAAAAATACTTTTTGGTTACTTTTAACAAGTCTGAATTAGATTTGCCACTTTGAAGTCTGATTGCTAGTTGAGTCTTTTTTTTTTTCTCTCTCATTTTTCAACTCGGACGGGCTACAACCATTTACATTCTAAAAAAACCCATAGAAGTTCCGCAAACTACCTCCACAGCATCGAGACCGATTTCTATAAAGAAACCATGCAATCTTTCAGATTTACGTAAACAAAGAAAGAAATTAATGAAATAAATATTACATACCATCTCTTAAATTAAGAATTTTACTCATTTACAATAAAATAACCAAGTGAAGTTACAAAAAGGCATATATTACTGTGAAAAGAACACACTCCACATTTTGCCGATTAATAATGAAAATCATAATTTAAACATAATAAAAGAATATATATCTATTGCTTTTCATCATACCCGATAAATACAGTATGAACAAATTACCAATGTATACTTTTCACAAGATAATAAATAAGTTAAATAGTTTCATATTGAGTTGTGTGCAGTGACTCATTCATGCAATCAACTCAAACAGCTAAAAAAATTTTTAAAAAATCAGCAGTTATTCTCCAACAATTACAAACTAACCTCAGTTGAGTGCTTCCAAATAAAGCAACAACAAAAAATTGTTCTAAGCCAAACATCCACTAAGTGGTGGCAATGGAACCAATATTAAACTTTGGAATGAAGGTTTTAGCATTTGTTATAATAATAATATATAGATATATATAAAAAAGAAGGTTGTTATCAAGGCATATTCTTGGCAGGATGTTGGATTTTTCTTTTTTTCTTTTTTCCTAAAAAAAAAAAGCTTATAGGTTTAGTATGTTCTGTGTTTTTATTTGAACTGGATTGAAAGACAAACTAGTTTGTAACTTTTTTTTCTGTGTGTCTGCAGGATTGGAGGAGCTGGGCTGGTGAACCGGCGCTCCCCGGATTGTTTGTTGCTTTCTGGTGCTGTCTTTTCTAACGCTGGTTTTTGTTTTTTTTTCTTTTTTGAACACAGATGGAATGGCTGCTGCTGGTGCGTATCATAACTTGTCTCCAAAGAACGACAACAACAACAAAAAAAACCCCGAAACAAAAATCCCCTTCTTCCAAGGTCTCTCTATAAAAATAGGTTTGTTCAGTTCGTGTCACTTGCCCTTTTGCAAAATGCTTTGTTTCTCGTTTTGTTCAGCTCTCGGTGTATAGATAGATAAGATATATAAAAAAAAACAAAACCAAAAATAGAGAGGAAGGAGAGGTTTCGCTTTCTTCGCTCGGTAACTTACTTGCAGGGCCGCCGCGGGGCCCCCCCGGCCGCTGCCCCGTGCTCCCTCAGTCGTCGGAGATGGAGAGGCGGCTGAAGATGGGCAGGCGGCAGCCCGAGTCCAGGCTGGGCGACTCGGAGCCGCTGAGGGAGCCGGAGCTGAGGGAGCCGCTCAGGTAACTCTCCCGGTCGGAGAGCGAGTCCGGTGGGCTGGGCGGCGCGTCGAAGACGGGCGACTCGGAGAGGCGGCGGAGGGGCTGGAAGCTGAAGGGCGGTGAGGCGGGGGGCGGCGGGCAGGCCCCGCCGGGCGGCG
>VYXD01013152.1:922007-1069582 GCA_013397195.1 Hylia prasina | reverse complement strand
TTTTTTTTGGGGGGGGGAGGGGTTTAAGGTATTGTTTTTGCTGACATCTTTCCAGGAACTTGTTGGGGTTTTTTATTTTTTCTCTGGTGTGGGGGTGTGTGTTTGTTTGCCTTTTTGTTTTGTTTTAAAAAAAACCCCTTGCTTTCCCTGTTGCTGGGCCCCATTTGGTACCAGTTTGATACTCTTAAATAATGGACACAATAGTTGTCTTCTTTGTTCGGGCTTGCATAGGCTTAGGTAGGAAACAGTTTCATTCAAGTGCCATAGGGACCTCAGAAATACTGGCAATCTTCAGAGCTGAAAGAACAGAGATTAAAATGGAGTGTGGTGTTCTGAGCCTGAAACAAACATCCTGGTTATGAATGCTTATGAAATGAATTATTTTAAACTCAGCTCTTTTGAATTCTGATGGTATTTTTGAGATTTATAATGATTCCTGAATGCCTACAAATTATAACTATTTATATAAGGCTTCTTCCTTATGTCACTTTATTTGTATTTGAATATTTAGCAAATTAGGTGATGATGGGAGCTGAAAACCAAACATGGTACTTCCCATTGCTGAATTAGCTGTTGCTTTGGAGGACCAATTATAGATAGCACTGCCAGTTCTGGAGCCTTTTTAACATTTCCTACCCTTAAGTATAAGTACATACAGTGACGCTCTCTTTGTGAATGAGAACACTGAACTGCTGAGAAATACATCAAGAAATACATTGGGGCCTCTAATTGTGGTATTACGTGACCATGCTGAAAACTACCAAGAGGTAGCAAAACAAGTAATGCTGAGGTTCTGCTTAGACTAAACTTGCTTGCTAGCAGTTTCCCAACAGCATGACACACAAGAAAAGGCAATTTTGTGGTCACAGAGTAAAGCAGTCTCATAGACAATCCTACAACTTGCAACAAAGGAAATGGCAAGTCTTTTTTTGTTGCTGGTTTTTTTTTTCCTTCAATCTAAAAAGAGAAAAAAATACAGGGAAATATGCAAAGGATGTGTAGCACCCAGAGAAAACATGAAGATCCTGAACACAACTGACCACCTTTCTGTGAACTACAGATGCCATTTAACTGATCAACAAAACTTGTGTGTCAGTTCTGGTGTTGAGACCAGAGAAAAACAAAGCCACATCACTTTGATAACACTAAAACTTGGGATTCCAAAACCTGGGTAAGAGCCTGCCTACCTTGCAAGGGCTTTGTGTCAGAGAAGCTAGCACAGCAGCATCTTGGTACTTCAGGTGTTCACAGAGACTCAACAGCACACCAATGTCTGGCAGATGAAGAATTTTCACTTCTACCCACTCATTCCATGCCACTCCTGCAGAATATCAGGAATGGCTCCATGATTTCTGAAATGCTCCCTCAGCTCTTGTTACTTACAGAACACCCTGATATTAAATGACCAGTTAAATGATACCAGTATACACAAATTTGATGCTAGAATAGTTCAGGATTAGATTTGTGGACTGTCAATGCCACAAAGATAACAAAGAGATATAGCATATATCCAAGAGATTCAACAAGTCTCCTAAGCTTGGAGTGCTGAAGTAATGCAAATGGGTAACAGCAAGCAAAGTTACATAGGTATCCATGATTTAATAGGTAAAAAACACTTTCACAGGAGGAAAATGTTCTATTGCTTTGATGACTCCCAGCTCTAAAAGTAACCGCCAGGGATGCTGTAAGCATGCATAGAATCTTTGAAGATACTAGAAGAAAAAGACGTGTGTCTTCTCAAAAGGAATGTACGGTCTTCACTGTTTACAATGTGAGCTCCTCACATCATCATCATCTGCCTGCAAAGGCAGGGCTGATTTTCAAGAGGCCGCATATTACACATGATGCTGTGTGTTCGTGACTCATGCTGTGACTTCAGAGAGTGCTCTGAGTAAGATGTAAATTCACCAAGGGCAAAAAGGGCAGGTGGCTCCCCTTTCACCACAGCTCCCCAGGCCCCTGATGCTTACCTGGGAGCCAGCTCACTCTGCTGATCACCTGGTAAATTAAGGCTCAGAACAGCACAAAAAGCACTTGGCACGCAGCTCTGGCATGTGGGCTCTTCTGCTTGGCTGGCAACCTGAGCTGGTTACCCTGCAGTCAGAATTGGTGTAGCTGGGGGCTGGGGAAGGGAAGATCACAGGAGAAAGGAAAGATGCCAAAGGGAGAGCGAGACCTCCCCGTTCAGCAAGCTGTTAGCCCAGGTCATCATCCCAAACATCCCCATCAGAGCCTTGCAAACAAAATGCTGAGATTATTTAAATGACTGAGTGTTAATAGCCTTTCGTAATGTAACTATTTAAAGTAACTGAATAAAAAAAAAATTCAAATAGCCAGGGCTCCCAGCTGATTACTGCCAAAGGAACTAAACCTGCAAAAAACAAACCTGAAGATGTAGCTAGTGCTATAAACTGGAAATACAGCAGAGCTCCTTCCACAGCAGTTCTACAGACTATCAAATCTGTGTTAAAAATATGACTTTTTAAAATTTGAAAGTGTGCATATATTCCAACATGCAGAAACATCACAAGCAAGATAAGCATCTTACTAAATAAGCCACTACAGGGGTTGAAATACTGAAAAAATTCTCTATGATTTAAAACAAGTAGTTACAAGCAGAATAGTTAATACTACTCATCGAAATGAAAAATAAAGATAAGAATCAGGTACTACATACTTTTTTCATTTTGAGGAATTGAATTTTCATAAAGGGAAAGGGGTTAAGTACTGCAGTGTCTTAGTCTTTGTGAATCCACCCACATAAAAAATTAGACCTCCCACATATGCATTCATATAGTCCAAAAGCTTTGATCATGCCAGATGTAAATATTTCTTCTAGTAGCTTATTACGTGTCCTCCAACTGTACAATTGCTCTCTGTTAAAGCTGCAGTGATATAATGGGGAACTGAAAGGATGTATTAAGATGATATACACAGATTTTTAAGGACAACCATGTTAAAATATAGGCAAAGGAGAAAACTAGAACATACTCCTTGCCTAACAAAGCATTTTGTGATTTTTATACTGCAACTTGTTAACCGAAGTTCATTCTAGATCAATGAGCAATTTTGTAAACATACTGTGTTCAGAACAAACAGAAAGAGAAGTGAATCTGCAAGGAAGCTTCATGTAATAGCTCTGAGAGAAAATCTCATGAAGAAGAGTGTACCAACAGTAGTGATGTTTTCAAGGAAAATATATAGGTTAAGTTCTCCAACTCAAATTACAGAAAATATTTTAGGTATACCATTAACATATTAACTGGTAAAATAATTTTTACTTTCTTGCACAAAGTGCTGCCCATCAAGTTATAAATATTAATACATCACTATCAATATGGTACCTCGTAACACCCTGGTAAAATGAGGTAGTATTCTTACTTCACTATTCTTACATTAAAAGCAACAAAGATCACTGGTGGCTTAGCAAAACTGGGGATTTATCTCATGTTTTCTGATACATCACTGTAAAAGATGATGAGTATCAAACAGGATATCAGGTTCTCATCCAAATGATGGCAGATCCAGCATCATGGTCACTAATACCTGTAATATTATAGATTTGCAAATGGAAAATTTCATCTTATCACTAATCACTTCTTTGTTGTATAAAGATTGTCCTCCTTTTGGTGTTCAGTAATAATGAAGCTTGTTCTATTCTCAGCATATGAAATATAGGAGAGCTGAGTAAGGCAGTGCTGCAGATATATTTTTTCTTAAAATGCTGCGTTTATGTATGCCTAGACTTCAGCAAATTTAAAAAGCCTTCAAATTTAAAAAAGAAAAAAATCCCACTGGCCCAATCCAAGAGTTAAAAGAGCTGGTAAACAAAGTGAGGCTAGAAAATGCATTTCCTATGTTGAAATAGGTTCTCCTTTGAGGTAGGCAGGAATTGTGCAACTCCACAGCAAGACAATACAAAGGTATCTTGCCACCAGAAAAACAGCAGGGCAGAATATAAGAAAGTAGAGGGGTGTTCATAGCCACCCAGTCTCCACAATAATGTTTAGAGTGCTATCACCCTTCTGGGCACTAGGATTAAAAGAAGACAACTGAGAAGCAAAACAAAAGAAAAAAAAAATACCGAAAAACCAACCAACCAAAAAAAAAAATTAAGAAAAAGCAGAAATTGTAACTGTTGCATCTGGATGGTTGGCAGATGGCTCTTGTAATTGCATTGTGTCAATTTAAGTTACAAACATCAAACTTTCCACTTTTTAAAATGACCATTTATGTAAAAATCTAATATATAAGCAGATTCCTTTTCATAGCGTTTCATAAAATCAAAGGTAATTAGATCATTTTTATCCTCTCGAGAAATACCATTCCCTAGATGACGTACAACTGCTTCATATGTTTTCCATTTCCCTGCCTGAGTCTGTTTTATAGCCATGCTTTTTCAGGATGGCTTTAAAAAGAGGCCCTTCCTGACATCACGCAACACGATGTCAAAACACAACACCATTACAAAACAAACTAATCAAAACTAATTTCTTAATAGTTGCAGTCTCTGAGTAGAGCGGCGGTGATGCTGCTCTCAGCTTTGACTTTGATTATAAACAGATCTGAGTTAATAACATGTCTGATTAGCACGGAAACTTACAGCTCAGGACTGAACAGAAAATTAAAGTCCCTTCTTGAGCAAAAGAGCACACACATATTCATCATCTTTTCAAGCCCTTTTTTGGAATGTGAACTGAACAGTATTTTTCAACTCAGTAACTATGTTGTTTTTCCTTTTTAAATATATATGTGTGTATATATAAGATTTTCCCATGTGAGCCATGCTCCTGTACATGAAGGGTTTTATTACAAAACAACCACAGCTCACAGATCCGTCAGAGGAAATGAGCATTTGGATTTTACCTCTTACATTACCACTTTTGCAGAGCCTCCCCACCTCCAAGCCACGTTCTAATTTAAACAGCAAAAAAGACAGTATCCCCTGCCTAAACCCACAGAGCTCATGCTTTTCCTTTTTATAAGGTTAAAATATTCAGCTAATTTTTAAAACACTGCCAATGAGAACATATGAGGTTTTTAACTCAAATTATATATTTATTGGAAAAAATGAAGGTAAATACGGTTTCAAAACTAGTATCAACTACTAGAATTAAATATATAACTGGCACGTACCAAGTATGCAGAAGTTTTTGCTTAGCACTGATGAAGGTTACTGGATGTGAATGAGCTGTATGTCACAGCTCTGCTGTAGGAACACAGAAGACACATTTACTTCTGTATCATAGATGGAATTTTAGAGTGACATCTGGGGAACGATGGTAAGAGGCTTATTATTTAAAGGATAAAGGAATAAGGAAAGAATGGGTAATGAGTACAAGAAACGACAAAAAAATTCTTCTCCCTGCAATATCTGTAAACTCATGTAATTTGGGCAGAACAAAAAAAAGAAAAAAAAAAAGAAAAAAAGAAACCTATTTTAAAAGCGGTAATAGAAAGGCAAACTTTCCTTTTTTGCTATGGAGCCACAGCCATGACCATCACAGCCTGCATGAGGAGCCTATCAAGATCTGTAAGCTGATGTCCTGTTTATCACTCACAATTAAAATGCTGATAGGAAAAAACACATTTAATAGATTATTCACATGAACACTCTGTTTAACATTTATCACTTCCAGACTCCGGCACTGAGTGCAGAAAATAATTTTTCATGTATTCTTTCTTAATTTTTCAAGCATGACCTTTACATAACAGTGCCACTGAGTAATTAATAGAGCTAAATGAAGCACTGTCAGTAAATAATCAGTAGCCAGTCTTTGATGGATGAGCTGATTCTAATTCAGTCCATTCACTTTCAACTTTAATTAGTGGCATTGTATTCTAGAAAGCAAACAGTTCCTTCATCCATGTGATGATCTAACATTGTATAAGTGGGCTGACAACAACTTGTAAGGTGTTGACATAAATTTGGGAATACAAAGTAAAAAGCCACAGTGCTTACACATTTTCTATATAACATAATTCTCCAAAAAGAAGTAATACAATGTTCCCTCTGCAAAAGCCACTTTAACAGGTTCCAGACACACCAGTAAATCTTGCTAAGACAATTAGCAATGTTCTCTCTCAATGCAAAAGTTCTCTCTCCTTCTTCTTTGATTAAGTCAATTCATGTGAATTATTAAGTGTATCTTGGAAAATTTTTTGCAAGACACAAGAACAAGGATAAAAATGCTATTTATTTGTACATGAGTACTGATACAACACTAAACTTTTTTGGTGCTATAACCCCCGTTCTAGATGCAAGCTTGACTCAGCTGATCACAATTGTTAAGAATTACTGGAATTTAGAGTAATTTTAGATTATTGAAAAATGTTCTGATTTTCAAGGCCTCCTAGGTTACAACACGTTTTCATCTTGTTCTACACTTTCTCCTAAATGTTAGGTTACATCAGTATTTCTCATCCTTCTTCCAGCAGTTCTCTATAAAGGGTGGAACAAGGCAGAGTTGCCGATTCCTGCAAACTCTGGCTATTGAGCACATCTGAGAAGAGAAGACACTTGCTAACTTACTACAACACATCTGATTCAAGTGTAAGTGTGACTTACTGAAGGAAGGTCTTTTTGAGCAGAATAGCAAAAAAAACCAACTTGGAAACTCCCATAACTCACTCTTTGCATCACTTTTGATACCTTTTATAAAATGCTGTGGAGGGGACACTGTTTTTAGGATGGTTTATATTTAATTTTTATCTTTGTTTCAGATCACTTGTTAAAAGAGGGTGACATTCAAAAAGAAGTGGCCATAAAATTGCTCTTACAGAAAGTGCCATAGATCTTTTTTATAATAATTTATGTCAAAAAAGTTCATAATACAGTCTCAGCTCCTTTACTGGTGAATTTTCTAAACCCATTTCCTCACCATGTAAGAGAATACACTTAAAGAGCAAAACCCCACAGAAACCATTCACTGTATGAAAATATTGATGAAAAAAAAAGCCCAGCCACCCTTACATGAGAAGCTTCCAATACAGTTCAGATTGCCTGTTCTTATTCAGATGTCATCTAAGGGATGAAATGTGTGTAAAGAACGCCTCACATTATTTTTGTCTTTTTGCTGATATATAGACACAGATACACAATGCTATGAAAATACAACTAAATTTGCAAATGCTCTGTAATGTGAGAAGCTACCAGGACCACAAAACATTCACACTGCAGGTGCTAAGTACAAATGACCAAGAGAATTTTCTTGCTTTTTTCTGTCAAGATCAAAACACCTTCCAATGCCTACTTGCAAATTGCTTTCAATGCAGTATAGCGGGATCCTTGTAAGTTTTCTGACATTCCAACAAAAAAAGCAGCCAGATTATTAAGCTACAGTCATACAGAGAGGCAGGTGCTGTTTATCCTATTCAACAGCTCAGTGATTACAGGTCACTTAGGGGCAGTTCCCCTGCAGGTGTGTAACAGATAAACAGCCACAAGTCTCAATCCTGAATGGAAACTATCTCCAAAGATTTTTTCAAGAGCATTTTCGCTCCATGAGAGAACCACTGGCTCTTTTCAATGGGGAGATGACGCACCAGTGATTTCCCTTGAGAGCAAACTGGTTTTTGCCCTTTCTTTCAGAAACACTCTAAAATGAGATTACACACACATATTCCTCACTCTACTACCATAAGTTTTGATTCACATTAAAGACCTGTTGATCCTAACCACCCCATGGTGACCGATGCATTTCTAGAATCAGGACTTNGCTGTAGTTGTTGTGATTTGTTAGCATTGTTATAAATACTAGTAAAGAACTGTTGTCTCTACCCCATAACTCTGCCTGAAAGCCCCTTTAATTTCCTAAATTACAATAATTTGGAGGGAGGGGGTTTGAATTCTACACTTCCTAAGGAGGTCTTGCCCCTCCTTAGCAGATAACCTGTCTTTCAAACCAAGACAGTTTTGATTCACATTAAAGACCTGTTGATCCTAACCACCCCATGGTGACCGATGCATTTCTAGAATCAGGACTTTATGTTTCTTCCCAACATGATGTTCACATTAAAGAAATCCTAAGGAGTGGTTCACACCCTTTTTACTTCACACAGTTCTTGCCATCTAGGTGACTTCTGGATTTTGCACCTTCAGTGACCCAGGACTTTCCTATTTACATGGGCAGGTCCACACGTCTCTGGAAGCCTCATGACTTCCTTGTATCTCTGAGTGAAATACCTCAGGCTCTGGCATTTCCCTACAGCTGTAGTCTAAACGTGTTAACAGCCAGCTCAAGATTTGCTAGGAAACTTCTAGCTGTCATCAGGGCATCCTCTGGCAGGCTCCAAGGGACTTAGATAGTTTATCTCCATCCCAGATGTCAGTAGGATGGCTCCCTGCTACTTCATCTGCATCTTCAGCAGACATGGCATTCCAGAGGCTTTGGCATGCTCAGGTGGATCAGTAAATTGTAACATGGTTTGTATGAATTACCTCAAGGCCTTGGCCCAAGTAAATTTACATAAGGAGCAGGAGCTGCTTAGTTTTGCATGAAGTGTAAATATATACACAAACTCTTTGACTGATAAATAGTATTCAGTTAGTAACCAGAGTTCTTCAACAGAAAATCCAGCAGATACCAATGTATTTGTCTAATACAGATTTTATATTTGTATTTTCCATTTCCTTCAAAGTTCTTTGAGGAATTGGTTTGTGCCTTTTCAACTGTGAAGGAACTACATGCTGAGTGCTCTCCCCAGTGTGCTGAATGGAAGTGCTCCCTGCACAAGACAAAAATTAAAAACATTTGTGTCTCACATAGTAATGCAGACATGAACTATGCAACATCAGGGACTTCCCCATCACAGGGAAGAAATCTCTCTCTCTATTTTCTACACATTTAATACATGGCTTTGAACCTTTCTTATTCAAAAAATTCCAAAGTATTCTAAATAGGCATGGAAGACAGAATGGCTAAGTAACCTGGCACTCTCAGTCACTTATCATGATATGGAGTGCTTCATATATCACTTAGAACGATGTGAACAGAAAGAAGGAATGGCACTATCTATTCTGCAGGAAGAGCAGACAGTCATGAAGATTAAAAAATCTTGACTGGTTTTAGATGTCTGATCTGAGACATTATGACTTGTTTCACTGAGGAGTCAGCACCCCACAATGCTTTAATATTCAAAACGCACTTCCTTCTGGCTTCAGCTGTGTGTGCTCTGAACTCCTGCAAATCATGCCTGCAAGGTATCCAGCTAAGCATTCAGCGTGGTGACCTCCCTTCCAAACTCTGCTTGGAATGACTTGCTTACCTGCACAAAACAGCTCTCTGGGAGAGGCAGGGACAGAATGCAAAATCACAAGGGCAGAACTAAATAGCTTGGGCATGTCCCTTCTTGTGATCCTGGTCTTACTCTCTTTATCACATCCAACTTGCAGCTGAGGAAGCAGCGTTGTTCGAGTTGAGTTTCCTACACTGTGTGTTCCTGATTCACCACCAGAACAAATCTGTACAGTCTACTGAACTATAAAAGAACTTCTATTAAAAAACCCAGGCAATGAAGTGATAGTGCAACTTATCCTTCCTTCTTCATACATGCAGCATTACAAGGCTGAATTAAAGTTGAATTTCCTAACATTTGGATACCTGACCTTGCAATCTTCTGAATATTCTTGATGTAGGGAAAGGCTGGAGGAGGAAGATGGCCAAATATATGTAGAATTTGCCAAGATCCAAGAAAAAGAAATCTATATCTTCATCATTTCAAGCATCTAAACACAATCTGGACCAGAGCTACCTACAGCCATGGCTGCACAATCCTGAGGCACTGCTCCTGGCACTGAGCATCCTCAGTAGCCCTGCTTGGGATGCAGGTTAGCATTTCAGAAGCAGAGAAATTTAAGCTGCTTTGTGAACACAAAAGTCTTCTGAGGTTTTAGCTTTTAGGCTCCTTTCAGTCTCTATTGAGTGTGTGTATATATATATATATATATTAAAAAAATATATATATGAAAAGTATAGCATTTTATAGTTTTACTTCTCAGTCAAATTTGCACATATTTTACCAAAAATATCTTGCATATCCAAAGCATACATGTGTAACAGCATTCAAAGAAAAGGCCTTCAATCTTTTTCACAGCCTGCGTAAATACAGTATTTCCTCCTAATTTCATATGGAGAATCATGGCTACAGTAACAAAACTCAAATTCAAGTTTACAAAAAATACTCACAGTATAGAAAAATCTCAGTACCAACTAGTAAGGATTAATACAAGTAGTTGAAAACCAGGATTTTATAATGACAAGTGTTAGGCAATCCTAATAACAACAAGCAATCAACCCTCCTTATAAAAACATTCAGTTCACACAACTAAATTTACAAAGCAAATTACAAAGAGACAAATGAGACAGAAAAGCAAAAGGCTGTAAGTTTATAGAGGTCAATTCAAGATCTGTTGAGAAGGTGAAAGAATCACAGAGGATGAAATGTGAGCGCAGGTAAAGAGGAAGGGAGCACTCAGTGCACAGAAGAGAATAACAGCTCTTGTATATTTTATTCAATCAGACTGCAATCTGAAAGAATAACCAACATCAAAGGGATTTTTCCCCCATTTTTAAACAAAATAAGGGAATCAGGAGGCATACTTGTGAGCCACAACTTGTGAGCCAGTTTCAATCCAGTTTGACAAAAAAAAATGGGGATCTGAAACATTACCTCTTGTTTCTATGAAATAGACAGCTGAGTAAAGAAAAGAGACCCTACTGCTGCCATGCCTATTGAAAGCATGAAACTTGAGTCACCAGACATGAGAAAATCCACTTACCTGCAAAACAAATTCGTGAAAATACCCCGCCAAACCTAAGCTTCCTCTACGTCACTGCTCAAAGAACTTTTTACCTTTTTTACTTACTAATGTCCTTTGAAGTCATAGTCCACTGTGACTGTAAAGCGTGTCTTAAAGACTCCTTCTATCTTTAACATCTTATTTCTCCATCTGTATATTTCAATTGAGTTTCCTTCAGGAAAGGCCACATTCTACTTCACCTTGCCATGACGGCACTAGATGAGCCTTAATCACAAAAATTGAGAATCAAGTAAAACCCCAAACCCCTAATTTGGAGAATTTACCTCTGCCCTGTGACAGCAGCACACAGATGACCACACTAAAAACCAAAGCCCATTGGAAAAAAAGGCAGCTAACAAGCAAAGGCTGCCTGTATTGCCTCTACTCCTAAGAATTTGAAATTAAACCACTATTGAGTTCTACAGACCAGCCTAGAAAATAATTCAGTTTGTGTATACGTAAGTACGACTTCACCCGGAGATCATTTTATCCCTAAGCTCTTCCTACACCCACTGTATTTGAACTCCAAGGTCTGTGCTGACCTTGCTTTAGGGGAGCATGAGATCACTGACTCCAAAGTATCAAATAATCTGTATTTTGGTATATAACCTGAAAGACTATTGCTCACCTGAGTATGATCTTGCTTAATTAAACTGATACACCCAACACACACTGCTTTCACAGAATCCTCACAGCCGGAAGGGACCTCTGGAGATCATCTAGTCCAACCCCCAAGGAGTTTGCTTTAGGGGATGGAAATCAGTATTGTGAACATCTTTTCTAAAAGGCCCTTCATTAATACAGTTTATGTGATCCTATTGCTATTAAGCTTCAGAGAACGTGGCAAATGTCTGTTTTCCTGATATTTTCAGAGGTAGTGGTGATGGAATATGGTAGGCTAGTATACTCTATTGCAAAATGGCAATTGACTGGAATGTTTATATTTGGGGAATTTGAATTAAAAAAGAAAGATATTCTGGAAATTCAGTTTTTAGTTGTGCTTCTTAATGCATGTACATAAGACAGCGAGCTTTCAGTAATGAGAAAATAAAAAAAATGTAAAAGATCTCTCTTCAGCTGTTTATAGTAAAGGTAGGTTAAAGAGAGGCCCTAAGTGCAACAATCTATATAGTCTTGAAGGTCTACTATTACAATACATGGATTCTGGAATTAGGGAAGGTTAGTTTTGTTTGACTGGGAACTTCTAAGTAGAGCAAGGAGAAGTCTAAAAGTGTAACTGTGGTCTTCAACACAAACATGAAATCAGCCTCTGTGTGTCTGCCCATGAGGGAAAGTAAAAGGGTAATTAACACAGTACATGAAAAAATGAATGGGTTTTATTAGTTCTGGTAACAAGATATTGTAAGTCTAAGCTTCACTGTGATCAAGCCAAGTGTATAAGTTAATCAAGACCTTCACTGAAGTATTTCTGTTAACACTTTCATCTTACCAATGGGAATTATTTATAAAACTGTTTTCCACTGGCAGCATGACAAGGTGATCATTAACACAGCACAGACCATGTGAAGGAACAAAATTAAAAACATGCAAAAGTGGCATTACACTGGTACTGTAAGCAGCTGCCATAAATAATTCTGCTCCTCAAGGTGATTTCAATGGTCTTGCTCTAAATCTAATAAATCAAAAGCCCTTTATAAAAAGTCTAGTTCTCAAAATTTCTAGGTTTCCCAAGGATGTTTAACTTTACTTTCTCAAGCATGAGAAATCAATTTCTTCAACCAAGCCAGTTCCGAGTTCTTGTAAGTGCTCATTTGGAACTTATTATAGGGAAAAAGAAGAGACATTGAGTTTTACACATCTCAGGTTTTGAAGTAAGAACCTATTGTGTCCCACAACTGCTTCCCTGCCACCTGCCCTACACCAACACACCTGGAATTAAAGTAATCAAATCAGTGGGAAGGCTGTGGCACAGGAAATCAGTAACACAATAAAACCGACTTTCATTCTAAGGTGCTGCTTTGACTCCATCACAGGTAGGAATTATCTTGGTCATTAAAAATTTTGAGTGCTGACTTACGTGCAAACAAGGTGGTGGTTTAGGTTAGTTTGCAAAGGTATTTATATGCTAACCTCACTCCCACCCACAAACACACAAATGAAATTCTGCGTGCAAAAATCTGCTTGCAAGAATGGATCATCTCCTCATTCTTGGTGAAATACCTCTGGGATCTGATGGGCATTCCAGCTTAGCCTTTATGAAGAACTCCATACGTATGGATGTGCCTTCCCAGGGCTCTCCCAAGTTCTCCCCTTCTGAACTTCTAGAATGCAGTACTCACCTGCACTGTGTGAGAAGTTAACATGCAGGACACCAAAAATATCAGAGATGCTGGTCCATATCCATTTGGACTCCTGCATCTTAAGCAATCTGAGCAGGAATGGGGTGGTTGCAGGCTATGGATAACCAAAGCCTTTTTGTGCACAGTCCCAGGTAGAACAGCACCCTATTTGTTCCAGCTTTCACCTGTGCCAGGTAACAAAGGATCAAAAAGCTACCATCAACTGTCACATCCCGGTTTCTAACTATGTCTAACCCCTAGCTGGATGCTCTGAGAAAGTGAGCTCCATTTAACATGAAGTTATTTTCTTTTAATTTGTACTTAACTCCCCTTAATTCCTCCAGTATTCTTCTTTCGCTTATTCCCTTTTCTCAATTCCTAACAAATGAACAATTCTTCTTGAAGTAACAAGATTTCTTTTCTACTGTCGCTTGGCTACTTTTCAATATAATCTAGCTTTAAAAACTACTTTTTAATAGTACCTGTCCCCTATATCAAATTACTCAGGTAGCCATCGTTTTTTCAAAAAGAAACTTCTTGGCACTTCTTAATCCTTTCACAGTACCAGTAAAACAGAAGAAGCAGTATTAATAAAAGAACAGCAGCAATTGGTCAGCCAAAGAACACAATCTGTGTTCAGACTTCATTTTTACAGATAAAGGACAAGCTACAGCCTTGTCAGTGCAAGTTTCATTTCAGTATTTTTAACAAATAAAATTGGAGTAAATTTATTCATATAAAACATTTGTAACAAGAGCTGAATACAGTAGCAAAATGCCGTAGAGACTACAGCCCAGCTGTTGCAAACTTCATGTATCACAGAACTTCTATTACATCTCTAAATAAATCTCTTAAAATAACATTTCACAAGTCTAGATATGATTTAAGAGCTTAACATTTTTCTTGATTATTAGCATGCCCACAATTAGCAATGTAGAATGCCAGCTACAAAAAGCAAACAAGAAACCAAAACGGCAAACCCCCACTCTTCCTGGCCTAGCTGTAAAAACTAGCCAGTGTGGGGTGAATAGCACAATTTCTTTTCCCCTGGCCTTCCCTGACAATCTGTCACGCTCTTGTGGAGCAGAGTACATTTGCTCCAAAGCACTGAGTCTTCTGCGCTTCCAGCTTGTTCTAAAAAAGCACAAAATAGCTCTATTGAGAAGATTTTGATCAGTCCTTCAGGTTTTGTTTACTTCTGCAAAGGCTGATTTTGCACAGTTTACTGGCCTCATTTGCAAAATTCTTTTTTCAATGAAGACAATTAAGACTGCTGGCTACTTCAGGAGTAAAAATCAAAGCAATTTTTAAAAAACTAAAATACCACAAATCTCTCTCAGAAATAAAGTGAAGTGCTTTCAAAGCAGATGATGATCATCAATGGTGCTATTTTACATACATCAAAAGGGCACACACGTGTTAAGCTAACAGGAACAACACTTTTTCACTTTTATCAGAAAACCTGGCTTCATAAGCTTAGGACGTTTCACAAAAAACTGCAGGAGTGTGTGTATTCACTTTGGCTTCAAGTCAATGCTTCTTCATTAATATTTTACTCACACACAGACTCCCAAGTTTAGGAGGTAAGCTGTGGATAACAAACAACTTTACACTGGCATTAGAAAGGGAAAAAAAAGGCAGTCAGCAAATTCAGTGACGGGTCCCTGAGCCCAAAAGTAATCACCAAAGAGTTTTTGGAACAAAAAATATTTAAGCCATGTTTTCAGCCAACTCTTCCTCCGTATCTAAGGAAAATACTTAAACATTCCTCAAGAGTCACCATTAAACCAGGAAACACTCTTACTACAAATGCAATCTTAAGACCTAATTACTTTCCAGTCAGATCTTCCAAATGTTTTCATAACAATAGGAGATATTTTAAAGATGCAAAAAATAGAATGTCACACACAACAGAAATACTATTACAAAGACACAAAATATACCTATTAGCATACAAATATGATGCAACCAGGCTACAGGTCAAATCTGCTCCTGAAACAATCCTGAATTTATTTTAGCTGAAAGACAAGATGAATTCATTTACACTCCTAGACCACAATTCTTTCATCCTTGCAACTGACCTGTAATTGCTACCTTCTTAGAATTACTACAGAAGATGTAAAAAAAACCCCCAAATTACAGCTTCTAGTCACAGTAAGTGTTTCATAATCTCTACCACGTGTCATTTTGCTCTGGAAGAAACTTCTTAAATGTAAGGTTATCATAGTCACCAAGGAGTCATCAAATAGCACAGGTATTTGCCACTTATTTAGTTTGTCAAGATTTAAATGGTCACAGTTACATATTTGTCTATCCACATAAATCCTTCTCCACACAGGTGCATGAGAAGTATTGACCATTAAAAGCTTGGAAAGGATAAAAGGATGCAGCCAGAGTCAGGGTCCCTTAACCAGAAGGTTCAACACTGATTTTAAGGAGAATGTTGTCTTTTTTTCTGTTTGAACCATATCTACTTACGATCCTACAAATACAGACGGCTTAAGGGTGTCTATCAGTGATGTTCCCTTCCATGGTTTACACTACTCTTCAGTAACATGTGGTGCACTTCATCCTGCAGAGTGTTCTGGTCATTCTGGGCAGCACCCACTGCCTCCTTTGCCAGGGCCCACGTCAGAGCATTCCCAGAATACACACACAGCTGTGTGACCTTCCCCCTGTCCTCAACAGGCCTTATCTAATGGAACTGAAGAGATGTCATCACCTTACAGTGTCTCAATACAAAGTCCTACACTGTGTTTGAGTAGGACACTGCAAACTGCCGCCACTGCTTTACACCTCTCTGTAGCAATGTATCTGCACAACTTCGGCCATTCTGTGTACCAGCCAAACTGTCTGTAGATAGCAAGCCACCTGCAGTCTTGTTTTCAGGGTTCTCAGGAATTCATCAAGGTTACTGAGACAACAACAGGATGGAAAATAGCACAGAGAGCCTGGGAACTTGCTTACAAAGAATGCAAAACCTAGATAGAAGACACAGGACGTGAGGATGGATGCTTGACCAATTAGGTGTCCTGAGGGATGTGTGCCTGCCTCATGGACAAGTGGCTTAGCCAGTCAAGAAACACCTGTACGTGTGGACAGTAGTGCTAGAAACTATAACTTTAATGTAATGGGGTTTAATGTAAACAATAAATTGGCTTCTGTTGAAAATCATATTGGTTCTATTATTCAGTTCCCCATTTCCCTGCTGCACCTCTCCACTGAGGCCTCCAGAGGTATTGCTTGTAACAGGGTATCACACAGATTCCATACACCATCTTTTGAAAATAAACTTTAAATTGTAGCAAATCATTCCGCAACAGGAGCACCTCTGCTTTCCTGTGATTTATTTCTGCTTTTGATTGTATTGCATCTTTTTCATATTCTCTTCTGCCTGGATGGGTCTTGTCTATGTCTATTCTGCCTTCTACTGCTTAAAGGCCATTTGGATAAATGCCGCCCATTTAAATCCTAACATTCAGCTCAAAAGGCTCCTCTTTCATAGCTGGCTTAGAAATTCTGTTTAGTGAGCTGCACATGTAGTTACCAGAATGCAGTTATCAAGAATATTCACACAGCAGAAGAAATCCTTGAGCTGAGTCCAGAAAGAAATTTCATTAACTTTTTCCAATTGTCCCCAGTACAGGGAACATAAACATATTTTGGCTAATATGATTAGCAGTTTTCCATTAGTAACCCAGACAACACTGTGAGAACTTCTGAACTGTGCCCAAGCACCCATGGCATATCACAAGATCTGTCTGGGAGATTTTTCTGACCAAGAGATTCCTAAATTTAAGTAATTCTGAAGGCAGCTTGAAAATCATGGAAGGCAATAAGTGCATTTTAAATGGTCTTTCCAAACCCCTGTTTTTACCTACCCATGACATTAGCAAGGACCTGAAATTCATCTATTTGAAGGAAGCTGTTAACTTTCCACACCAGAGCAGCTGCATCACAGCAAGTCACATGTCTAGAATGAAAGTGTTCAGTCTTCTGTAGGCAGCTGTAGCCACCCACCTACAGCACTACCAGCCACTTCATTCTCAGGCTGGCTAGTGGAAGAGCTCCAGGCAGCAGTGTCAGCCAGCTCTTTCCACAGCCAGGCTCTGACTTTGTGCTTTTTGCAACCCCTCCATCACACTTCTAAAAAGAGGAAAATCAAATGTCAGAACAGAGAAGAAAATGCACAAGTTAACTTAAATCAAGCAAAGGAAATCTTATCACCTATGATCTTGCCAGTTAATGACCAGTTTGCATGCATGCAATTCCCTAGTTTATGTCTGGGCAATTACCACTTATTCCTCAAAGCCAGGTAGCTGCCAGAACTGGTTTTAAGACCCACAACTAAAGGAGCTGACTGGGGCCTCAGATGCCCATTAGCTTAACCTGAACATCCAGGGTAAGTCACCTAGTGCATGAGAAAAGTAGAACCCTACACACTAATCTTTGTCCAGGATCAGAGGAACCTGATATTTGTTTTATTCACCACAGTCCTCCCACTTGCCTCACTGGAAGGCTACACCAGCACGGAAGTAGAGCAGAAGCTGGTTAATGTGTCCCCTAGTTTGGCAAGAGGATGGACACATCAATCACATGAAAACGAGAGTTCTGAACAGTTTGCTGGCATCTCTTCTTTATATTTCCTCAAGAGAGACACAACAACTTAAAACATGGATATTGCACACAGCAGTGGGGCACAGGTTCTAACTCCCAGTCGTTTTCCCATCTCCAATCCCACAGCACGGACTTAGCACTTGGCAAGTAAACAGGTCTGGGGAGAGGAGAGTTAACTTGACATGCTCATGAACTAAAGCTTTAAGAAATCTATTTAATGCATTTACCCAATGATAAACATGAGAAAGAAAAGCTCCTTTTGCTATGGACAAAGCTGGCACTTCCTTTAATGAATAGTTTGAAAACAGCTTCAAACTGCCAACAAGCAAATGAGGCAATGAATAAAGTAAAATAGCTTTCTTTATTGTTTCCCATGCAATATGTGGGATGCTTTTATCGTGCAGCTGAACACCACCAATGTCAATGGTATTTTTAGCATTTAAACACTACCAAGGTCCATTTAGCATTTGAGGTTTGCCCAGCACTTACTCATAGCTGTTTCACTAGCAACTGGAGTAGATGAAATCTGAGCTACTTGTCCTGAAATGCTTCATGGACTAGTCGTAAAGGACATTTGGGGTACAAGTTTTGGGATCATGCCAGTCACCCATGATTTGCTGATATCACCTGTGGTGTTGATGATGACTGCCAGACCATTGTTCTGCATTAACATCACATAGACTGTTATCTCTTATCTCTTGCTCAAGTGATTTACTAGATCTACTTAGGGCATATATGTATGAAACCTTTTGCACAGCTTTAGGTTCACCAAGGAAAATTTTTAGAGGACAGGAACAAGAAACATAAATTTGAGCAGGATTTCTTCTCCCCTTGTTTCTTTCAAATGTTAATATAGCCAGTCTGATTGTTTCTTAACTTCCCCTACCTCTGGTAAGGCTTATTTACACCAAAAAGCCAAAAAAATCCCCACACACAAACCTTCTTCCATGCACAATCATGACAGCCACGCCTCCTATAGGTTCATGAAGTTTGGCTTGAATTTGCCTTGACTTTTACACTAATGATGTGTGAAAAAGAGAATTGAGCAGCTTTGCTCTTCTCCATGCTGAGGTGACAGCATGGTTCAAAGAGAGAGGTTCTACACAGTCACATGGTTAGGTCCAAAGTCTTTCTAAGTCTAGAAAAGAATTTAGAGACACCTTGAAAATGTTTTAGTGCTTCAATCTAATTAAATTTTATTTTTTCTTCCCCCACCACCACCCCAAGCAGCACATTTTAACTTCTCCCTTTACACACATTTATACTTGCTGGCCAATAAACAAAAGTTGCTGAAATGCTCCTACATGCCTGGAAACAATAAGATAAACCTGAAATAGTGTGGGCCACTGAAATATTCAACACCCAGCAGTGAAGACTTACACAGGAATCTTAACTCAATCTGCTCTGTTGAGCTATCCCCTTCCCAACAGGATGGTGGAAAGATGGAGTCAGCTTCTTTTCTTCTATTAGCCAGCTAATAAATTATTTTTTTCCTTGCTGCTGAATCAAAAAAAACAGGACACTTGTCATTTTCACTGATTATTTTCCCCAAAGATAAAAAGTAGAATCCATCAAGGGATCAACCATCAAGAGAAGAAAAGAGAATTTTGCACTGCCTTTTGGTCAGAAACTTCTGGCACGGGAGGTAACAGCTATTGCTTATTTCTTAAGCATGTGAAATGGAACAAAAGGAACAGAGTTAATATATGTGATATTTTAGCCAGTGGATTAAAACTGACTACATCATGCTCAGAATTACTCAAAAACTTAGGGATGCAACCATAACAACATTAGACTGGTTTTCAAAGATGCTCTCACTGCAGCCAGTGATGGTGGTGCTCAGAGTGAACCATTTACCTGCCCTGGGCTGCACAAGCTCTGCTGCAGCCACACAGCTGAGCCCAGAAGCAAACTTGCCCATGTCTCTACAAAACTGCTATTTCACAACAGAAGTAGCAGAAAGTTCCTGAAGTCCTCAGTTATATTCCAGAAGAGTATATAGGCTGCTAAATCATTTAGGCACTTTCAAAAGATTTCCTCAAGTCTGCAAATCTAATTGCTCATCTAAGCTTAATTCAGCTCAGCTTTAAAAATCAGCTAAATTGGTGCTAATGCTGATGACACTAAAATGCTCTTAAACTCATTTAAGGTTAATTTGGTAATTTACCAACATAAAGGTTAAGCTGACTAAAGGTGTTTTTTTAATAGAGAATTTTATAGAATTTGATTGGCTTGGTTATAATGGTAGAAAAATAGTTTATTCAAACTTCTCTAATACTGACAAGCTCATAACTTTACTTCATGTTAATTCTTTTCTAGATTTAAAAAAAAAAAAAGCCATAGTGGAAAATGACACCAATAAATACAGTTTTTGTTCTAGCACAGTTACTTGAATTTTTCAGGATATTTAGCAAAGCCATCACCAGTAGGGAAAAAGCACTCTTGTTGCCCCAGCTTAAATCGTCTTTCTTGTAAGGAGTAACTTTCTTGTATAAAAAAAGCTGCTGTGAACAGGTCTAGACTTTACACAGCCATGGGTCACTAATTTAATTAGATTTCAAAGCAACTATTCTACCTTTACACTGAATACAATACTTCCTGTACCCTCCCTCATATTAAATGGAATAAAACAATCCCCCAGAGGTTTACACCTCAATGCATGAGGAAACAACAACAAAGTGTACACACAATACCTTGAGTTACAGATGGGGTTTATATTGTTCCAGTTATTAGGAAAACCTTAACTACCTTAGTTGGTATTTTTAGCAAGGAAAACAGAAAAAAAAAACCTCTCTCCATTCTGGTGAGACAGGATTCTGTTTGATCTGCTCTGCTCAGAAAATGACGGCCATCATCCAACCTTGGTAACTTCTCCTACTAAACAGGAGCTTTTGCACATACTAAAAACATAAAACAAGCTTCTCTGTATGAATAAAATAAATTTTAAAAGTGGACTTTACTAGTAACAGTAGAAGTCCTTGCCTTCTACAAGAAAATAGTAGGGCTTGTAGGGTTTTGCTTTGGGGTAAATAGTAGGACAGAGTGAGGGTAGGAGCTCTGTGGTGTATCAACATTTGGTCTCTTGACCTTTTCTCCTTCCAAAAGAAAAGGGGCGCTGCAGTTTCCACAGGGTTCTTGTATCACATGTGTTACCACACATTTCTGACTCCACAAGCTTTCTGCTTTCGTAATCTGAGTGATCCAAAGCTGCATGGATTAGTTACCTGGGGAAATTGGGGGCTTTGCCCTAACCAAAAGCCACGAGGGAACAACAAGAAACCAAGTTCATATTCTCCTCCAGGAGCTCATGTAGCATTTCAGAGAATTACACAAGATAGGAGCTGTTACTGGAAATGAAAGCACACTATAATAGACAAGATTTGCCTCCAGTTTCACCATCTGTGCATGACATTAAAATACCTATTATTTGACACTGTCATACTGCTACACATTTGTGCTGTTATTCAGCAACATGCATGTAAAGAAAACCATGCTACAACAACTCTGTGGAACAGTCTATGTAATAACTTTGTTACTGTTAACAACAGTCCAATTTCACCTTGCTCTGCTGAACAGGACGATAATTCAGCCTTGGTCTAACTGTAACACACAAGTACCTAACCTTTGCTACTCTACTCTTCCACATGAAAACAAGATGCCACCTTCTATCACACAGGAAGGGCAGGGGCAGGGGCAGTCACAGATCCTTCTGGATCTCAGTACAAATGAAGCACTTATGGCATTGACTCCCTGAGCTGACAATAAATGCAGTTCTTCTGCAGGCAGCTATAGGCTACTCTTCCCTTACATGCTGTGTACACAGTGAGAAAAGAGGATTTTGTGAGGAGTGGATATGAAGATGCTAGTACCAAAAATTCTGACAAGTCCAGTGCTTTTATTTTGTGGACAGCATTCCTTCTCTCTGTATGGCAAATTACCAACAGTAAAAGGTGGAACACACCATAACCTATTCATACAATGCAGTATTTCTGGAAATATAATGACTACTAGGACACAACACTTTTGATGCACAAATGAAGCTGAAATTATAATTGTCTCTTTAATCTCTCGTGTTAGCTAGTGGTAATGGTAATGATATAGAAGTGAAACAATTACAGAATGTATGAAAACAGGTTTATAAACATCCATTCCTCTTTCTGATCTCACAATAAAACTACTGGGCCACAATACTAATTTATCATCGTATAATGGAAATGAAAAGCCAGTTAATTTACAATATCCAGTAATGCGCTATAAAGTAAGAATTTTAAAGAGAGTTGTTTCACAGCTTCTATGAATTTCAGCCTATGGGTTCAGTTATTTTAAAGTCAGTGGTGTGATGAAAAAGCAGACTTTCATGATATGAAAAACTTGAAAAAAATAGGCAGATATTTGAATGTAATTTAAAAATTCCCATGACAGAGAGGTCTGGTGATCCACGAAATGTCTAAACCACAGACCCAAACACATGCACATGAAAAGAAAAGGGGTAAATGAAAGTAAACAAACAACATACAAAGGTGAGCTTGTTTTAATCTGGTTATAAATAAAAACCACAAGGCCAAAATTGCTCCCCCAAAAGCTAAAAAGCAAATCACAAAAAGTGAAAAGAGTTTAGTGGGGAAAAAAAGTAACAGGAAGGAACAACAATGATGAATAATGGACATGAAAGGAAACTGAATTATCGCTTTTCAAATGCAGCATTCTTTTCTAGTCACAGAAGACAGACACTCATTTGATTGCAAGACGTTAAATGATGAAAAACAGGAGGGAACAGCTAAGTGTAACTAAGGGGTTAACAGAAGTTTGGGAAGTGGGGTCCCTATCCTAATTAGGAACATAGCAAATGAAAACCAAGTATTATGTTATCTTCTCAATTATGGTCACTCCAGCTTTACAAAGTGGTAAGCCATAAGAGCAAGCACTGAGGTGACCTTAGTATTAATTAGGAGACAGAGGACAGAGCTCTGATCCAGTGACAGGAAAACATCCCTTGGCACCAGGATACAACAGGGAAGAAGGGAGAAGATACAAGGAGTCAGAGAGACAATCCAGCACTGTATTAAAGAATGTACCATCTTGAGACACTTGAGGATGCCCCCAAAGGCCAGCACTGGGGACCTGAAGCACATGCACAGAGAGCCCCTTGATACCCAGGAGAGCTGTAACTGGGACTAGAGAAACTGTCAGAGCTGCAATTCCAGTTATCTTCTGGCAATCACAGCTGTGGGATTTAACAGGAAGATGAAAGCTGTCCATGCCATATCCCTCCTTTTACCTTCTTCTACCCCATAGCTCTGTGCCTGAAGAGTGCTAGCTCAAAACCATACTGGCCACATGAGCAGATTTCTGGCTACTTCTATCTACAATAGTGGCAAACATAATTTTACTGCCTTTTCTTATTTGTTTTTAAACCACAGGGCTGATTTATCTCCAGCCTAGCAGAAGTTCACATGGAGAGGGGCTGACTAATTTGAACTAGCTGCAGACAAGTTGGTACAGGCATTACTGGGTAGCATAGACCTGGGACCACCAGAGAGAGATCAGCTTGGTAGTAAATTCTAATTTATTCACAACACATAGAAGAATGTGTCAGCAAAGAATCTCAAAGTGAAGCATATTAATTAGTTAAGCCTACTCAAGTTTTGTGGCTGTTTTAAAATTAACAAGGTTGAGTAAATTAGGGCAAGTAGACAAGAAGGCCCACATCCTCAAAAGCACATTGTGGGTATGCTGTGAATTGTCTTTGCTGATCTGGATCTAAATGGATTTCAAGGTCTAATAATGAATCAATGAGTTGAATACTGCTTCCTAGATTCCTATCCCTCTGTGATTAGGCTCTTATAACAACGTGGGATTCAGGGAGTGTCTTGCATTGCATTATATTAGACCAGAGCTGGTATTAAAGAACTTTCAAACTGAAATTAAGTGAATGTTGACTCATCACAGCACAAACCATAAAGCTGAGTCCGGTTGCTGCCTTTTTTACATCTCCATGTAATCATATGCAAATTAAACCAAGAACAGTAAAAGCAAAATAATAAAGCATGGTGGGCATCAAATTTGCTGTTATCTTTTATGGTACATATTTATAGGAGATGGATGAAGCACTTCACAGTTAGCAAGAAATTTGTGATGAGAAGAGAAATACTTTTGCCTCCCAAACATTCAATAATATTTAAAAGTAATGTTAACATACCTGTTCCTTCATTGCTCTTTTTTTCTGACTGTGCCACTTGTATCACTTCAGCAGCAGCATCTCTTACTACCAAGTCTTCATTCTGCAGCAGTAGAATCACACATTTCCACAGACCAAGGGTATCAGACAGTCCTGTATTTATTTGTGGAGAAAAATTAAAGTTCTATTTCTTACACCCATTCAAAGAAGCTAGAGAGCTCTGTTTCCACACCTAAACTCAACACATGAAAAGCATTGGCAAACCACTGGGAAAAAGACTGGCAATACAATCAAAGTATTTTCAGCATCTGTGAACCTTATCCAGGTGACAGACTCAGCTTGGTTTAAACAGTGGGCAACAGATAAGAGAATGGGCCTCTCTATCTGGGTTCAACTTTAGTCATGAGTGCTCTCAATTTTCTACAATTTCTAGGAGGGCAGAATTCCTGTTTGGCAACACCAAAAATTCTGTGGCTGGAGACTGACCAACACACTCTGATCATAGATTTCCTGTTGCAATCTGCCTGGAGCAGAGGCTGCCAATCCAAGCTTTCCTCAGATACTGCCAGTAGTGCTGGACACAAATGCCATTCCCTGCTGGAAACAGCAAACAACTCCACCTTTCAGGGATCTACTCACCTCCTTCTCCCCACCTGTCCCCACCACTCACCAGCATGCCCTGCCAGCCTTACACCCATTCTCTGTTTAATCAACAAGTTTAATCCATGGGGTGATTACATGTACACAGCCAAGACTAACCAGAGGAAAGTGCCAAGAGGGAGGTGCTCATCTGGCAATGCCCAAGGCAGGCAGACAGCACACACCACCCCAGTGGCAATTCACACCTCACAGGCCACACCTCCCTTGCAAACCCTCCTGCCATCTACTGCTGCCACACCAAGCATGACTAGCTCAAGTCACACATCTGTACTCCTAGGTTTGCTAGGATATTTTCCAGACAACTTTTCAGATCTTGTTGAACATCCTGATTAAAGGAATCCACTGGAAGGTCACTTTTAGATGCAGCAGCTGTTAGGGATTACTTTCTGGTGACCACAGGCAATACAAGAGTTGTACTTGATTGCTGGTTTTCTTCTACCATGTTTTCAACAGGTTATCAGAGATTTGTATTACAAGGCAAGCCAGACAACTGTATTTCACTGCTTGGCCAAAGTAAAATGCTCTTTACTACAAAGGCAGAAGAAGCACTCCTGTATTACCAGTAACTTGCCTATGGAGCAATAGCATGAAGCATAGGTATTTCAGAAAGAAGTTGCTTTTTTCCCTAGCATGACACACTCAATAATGTTATACTGGTACAGCTAGGACAGAATAATTATTGCCTAATAGACTCAACTGCCAGATTTCCCACCTAGACAAGTTTCTACTGTATCTCCAGAAGCAATGGAAGTCTACAAAGGGAATTTGCATAAAGACTTTTTCTGAACCCTCAAGCAGCTTGATGAAGAGATGATGGGGTCACCCAGAACATACAGACTGGCATTCACCCTCTTTCTCTTAGGAACATAGTAATGGAAACTCCTGGGAATGACTACAACTCCATTTCATACAACCACAGTTTCCTTTAACTTCTACTTTTTACTATAGGTGGTCAAGCAAGCTGATGCAGAAGGCACAGAAGTCAAAGCTGTTTACAGGCACACAACTCCTTACAGGGAATTATTCTGGGTTTTATCACTACAACTAATCACCAGCCCATGCCCTTGATTTGCCAAACTCCTCACTGCAGTACTGACAGTTTCACAGTTGTGAAGATCCCAGATTGACAATTCTAGGTGCTATGAAGGGTCAGTTCTGCATCTTTCTTCCACTGGATCAATTTTCAGAGCAAAGCGCTAATTCAGATGGTTTGCCCACTGAGGCCTTGGGGCTCTATTTTCTGGGCTGTTTGGGGAGCATTTATTTTTGTTTACTTGTCTGTTTTCATTTGTTTTGTTAGAATTTTACACAGGATACAAACTGCTGCTATTTTTTATTTCAGACTTTCACATCTGCCTGACTGGAAAGCATGGAAATCAGCAACTGTTTTGACAAGATCAAAGAGGAAACTGTTGTCCATCATCTATAGACCACATCCAAATAACAACAGATGAGAAGCACAGCATTTGGGAGTTTTTCACTCCAATACTTCCACTGTCTTCATTTGAGATAAAATGGTAATAATGTCTGTCCTATGAAGAGCTTTATCTAGATGGTGAAGGTCAAGATTTCCAGAGCTGATACTCTGAGCACTTAACAGTGCAATGTCTACCTCATATAACAGATTTAGCTCTGGTAAATGTTACCAATACCTCTTAAAAGGCACATCTCAAAATAGCTAATTTTTCACAAAACCATTATCTACAGATTAAGAAATATACTGTTCTTTTTGTATAAGAGATATTTGTATCCAGTCCACATGGATGGACTTAAGCTACTTAAACTAAAAACATTTATATAACTACACTGGAATGAAGTACCACAGAGTTAAAAGTATCTAAAGCTGTCTGTCCTGTTCAGAATGCAAAATTATTTCTTCATCATCTATTACTACCTATTCTTGCATATCTCCTGGCCCTTTAGTCACAAAATCACCCTGTTCCCTATTCACAGAAGGTAGGGATGGGGGGAAAAGCTAAAAGAAAAACCCCGTCTATTCTCCAGAACAAACCAGGGTTTCACTGAGCTTTGCCTCCCAGTCACTAATGTACTGTTGAATAAGGCCATGTAGGTTTGGTTTGTTCTCCTTCTTGCTTTGTTCTTTAAAGAGACAGTCTAATGTTAACTTAAAAATCCTCACACCTCTGAGATATAATGTGATCCAATTATTAATCATTCTTATAGTAGAAAGCATCTCTCATTTCTAGACTGAAGCCCTTCATTTCAACATCCAACCCAGCTTTGTTACACTCCCAGTGTTAAACTAAACTCTGTCCACCTCACCAATAGAGTAGTACAGAAAGATTCAAGTGACAGAACAATTGCAAGCTGGAAATTCTGTACAGCAGTGTATAGTGTCCAGGAGACATAACAACATGTGGCCCTTCTGCAGAGTTATTGCCAGAGGCTGGACACGTGCTTTTTCTACCAGAATTTAAATAAATCTAGATGCTTTGCAATTAAATCCTATTAAAATTTAAAAAAAAAAAAACCTGTTTGATGTAATTATGTTTTGACTGTGCACACACATACAATACATTTGAAATCATGTATCAATGGATTTCATCAAAACAGATCCAGAAAATTACTTTCAAGCTACTTACCAAGAATGAGCTTCTTACTGATCAGAAGGAATGACGTTACACTTTTAAGAACTTCAGCAGCTGCTAACAGCATCTCTGTCTCTTGCTCATCTCCACAAAAATACACTATCAGCTGAACCCACTTTTTCAAGACTCCTTCTGAAATCTGAAGGCACAGAAGATGTGAGAAGTATGCTGTACAAGCTGGTGTTACCTCTTACCATCCCACTGAACTATGGCCTGCCTAAGAGATACTGCTCATTAGCACATGCCCAGCTTTTTCAAAGTGGTGAATCCCACGTGAACATTTCGAAGTTTGGAAATTTTCTTTTAGTTAGAACAGTATTCACAGGCAAGTCTTTCACTCTGTGCCTTCACACCAGACTCACCACACAAGTCAAAGTGTATTTTCGTGTCCTCAGTCCTTCTACACATGCAAGCCAAGGACAAATATGCTGGTCCTTTGCTGAATTGCAGAGTTGCTCTGTGCCCATCTCTCCAGCCTGTCAAGGCCCTTCTGAAGAGCTGCAGAGCCCCCTGGGGTATCAGCCTCTCCTCCCAGCTTTGGGTTGTCAGTGAACTCACTGAGGAAGCACCTACCCCTTCACCCAAATCATTGATGAGGAAATTAAACAATACTGGGCCCAGCATTGACCCCTGGGGACACCACTAGTGACAAATCAACCATACCCTGTGACACTGCTTACCACCCTCTGGGATTTTTCATTCAGTCAGTTCTCATCCCAGCTCATTAACTGAGGAATAAATGAAACCTCAGTCATACTCTGCCTCATTCTGCCTAGTACAGGGCCATGTACCTGCACTGCACAAAGGGACACGGCCAGAGCGTGTCCTACAGATTCTATAACAGGTGAAAACAAAAAATAAAAATCTCTCAAGATGTTACAATGACTCAAATTCCAAGCAGACACATGGATGGAATATCTAAAAAGACAGAACTTAACTTTTACCTTACAGAAGAGAAAATCCCTTCCACAGATGTAAGTACTGAATGCAAGCCCAAAGACAGAATTTAGATGGAAAACTGATGTACCTGGTCTTTCCCAAAGCCAAAAGCTCTCTCCATAGGTATATCTTAGATCTCCCATGATTCATATGCGTATTAGGGAAAGTTGTTGTAGCATTTCCAGTTAAGATTTTTACAGCATTTTTCATTAATTCCTTTTTGTAATGTTAACTTTAACTACTCACACTATGCCTTTCCTTTAACAAAAAAGATTTAACATCATAATTCATGTTCCTCAATTCTTCAGTGTGCAAATCTGATTTTATATTTTTTATAATGAGACATAGTTATTAGCATATAATATGAATCCATTCTGCTGCTCATTCTATGAAAGTAATAGCTTTGTAAGGAAAATAATCTTCCTTTTAAAACAGATCATGAGAGGTTTGTTTGTTTTAAAATATCCACCAAGTGGGTTTTGTGTCTTTGAAAATATTTTTTTAAATGTCTAGCACTAAAGCTGCTTTTGCCCTCCTCTACACATACATGTCACATCACAGACTTACAATTTGAAATGAAAAGAAATCTGAGCTGGGTGGGAACTGCACCCAACCACTGCTTCAGCTTCATGCCTTCCTACCCCACGTGCTCTCCTGTGGGCTTCTCCAAAAATCAAGAAACCACAACAAAGCTGCACTTCAGTAAATGGGCTGGATTCAGAACAAGCATTAGGCACCACAGGCATTTCCCTTTCCACATTATAGTGACCATTCTGGATGAGCTCAGAAGCTGAAATTACCCCATCAGAAATATTTACATATGTATTTAACTTGAAATTACTTTGAGATGACATTCATGGCTGTGTCACTTCAAAACATGGCACTGTATTCAGAGAGGAAGACATAATATCAAAAATTATGAATGGACACAAAAAAACACAAGCTTGGGGCTTGGATCTAAAAGAAGCCACGTTACTGCAATCACTAAAAACTCAAGGATTACAAAACTGTTAACCAGTTCCATTTCCCTTACCTGCTGATGGTTCTGCAAATGGTGGATAATCAATTTGGAGGCAAATTTGAGAGCAATGGTTTGACCTTCAGGGCTGAGAAAACAAGGCAAAGGCAAAGGACATATCAAAAAGTCAGCTATTTCTGTCATCATTTCATCTCTAGAAGAAAACCAGCCAGCCCTTAATTATTTCTGATCATCACCAATGGGTATTTTTCAAGTTGAGCATTTGGAGTTTTTACATTAGAGATCTAGATGTTAGCTAAATTCTCAGCTGACATGCAAATGAAACATGCCCTTACTTTCACTGCTCTCATGTTTATTTTCTATTTACATACTTATCATAGAAGAACACATTTGAAAACGGAACCTTAGTTCAAATAAACCAGACATTATTTTAAATTGCGAACAAATGCATCTCTTGAAGCTGGTGCTTAGCTGCAGGAATATCTCTTCTACAGCTGCTAGAACTGCTCCTAGTGCAAAATATGCCTACTGCCAGCTTCCAAGACTCTCTGCTGCCTAGCAGGATCTAAGGACATGGCTCTTGGCACCGTGGCTTCTGAAGCCTATTCCCACCATGGGGAATGGCAACACCTGAGCAGCAAGGCCTGCTATTTCAGCCATTCCCTTCTAATAGCACCAGTCAGTGTTATTTTACCACCAGTATCTTACTTCATCCCAGAAATGACCACTCCCCGTCATGATCATTTGAACTTGAACAATTTAGTGTAAATCAGCAGCAAATAGGCACAGCTATAAAATGCTGTTCTACACCCTGTGCCCTCTATATTCCATGTTTGTAACACTGCACTGCAACGTTTGCATGGCTTAAAGAACTACCAGAAACAGGATGTCATACTCTTAGAGCTTGGACACTGTAAGCCTGTTTGTCCGTTCCACTATGAATGGATGGACACAGCTTCTGATTCAGTAGGAACTACAAACTGGCTCCACATTTTCAGTGCTTTCTGCTGACTTTACAGTCTGTGTAAGGAGTGCAAACCCTAAGGATTAGGATTAACCATTTCTGCCGATCTAGCAAGTTAAATGAGATCTGTCATTCTTTCTACGAACCATCTGCCCATAAACCAGGATAGGAGGGATGGCAGATTCACAGCAAATGAGTGTGGACTGGATCATTAATACTAATTGTTAATTCTAAAATAAGGTGGGTGTTTCCCAATCACCATTCAGGAAGAACCATGCTCACTGGCTACCACAGGACAGCCAGAGTGACTTCTTGTTTCAGGAACTGTACTACTGGATATTTACAGGGTGCTAGTGTGACTTGTGGGCCTTTTTAGTAACTCAGATAAAGGTCTTACTTCACTGAAAAATTCTCAAGAACCCACTTTATTCAAATAAGCCACACTCTTTTCTGAAACAGAGATTTTTAAATGAAAGGGCAGTCTCAAACCAACATATTAATGTTCAATGTTGAAAGTTTTTAAAATTTAAGTATTTCAACATGCATGACAGACCATACCTGCTGGAGATATCTGCAAGGTTTAAACTCCAGGTTAAGAGCTCATTTGGATTCATTTTTATAGAGCATTCAGTCTTTGGAAGCACATTTCTGAGATCCATATTATAAAGAATTTCCAGCACCTGCAGACACAATTCACAAACAAAGAATTTACAGACAGTCTCAACAGGAATGTGCACATTTGAGATCAATAAAACACTGACTTAAGTTCCACTCCAAGAACACAAAGATTCTCTCTGGACAGTTCTAAGAAAGGAAAGAGGAAGTTCTTGCTTTTACGCAAGAACATCTGTTAAAAAATTATTGCATAGCTCCCGTTCAGTGTAAAAAAAATCCCAACTACTCACCTACTATTTAAAAAGAATAATGTATGTTTGAAATATATTTTTGAAAATTACAAATATAATTTAAAAATTAAAAACATAATTTACTGAAAACCTACAAAATGTCTATCAAAAAGCACCCTCTTACCTTGCAAAAACATTGGGGATTTGTTTCCTTCAGAGCCATTGTGAGAAGAGTGTCTTCCAAATCAGTGAGTAAACATAATACACCTCCTTTTCCTTCTGCAGTCTGCTTGGAATTTCTTTGTTTCAGCCACAGCAGTATTGCTTCCAATGCCAGCAGACGCACTTCATGGAACTCACAGTGCAGGAGACGAGCTACTGACACTGAGGGCTTGGCCATTTCCTTTGCAGCAGCTGAACCACAGCTCTGGATGGCAGGACCTGCAGTCACTGACAGCACTGATATTACAAGTTTGGTGATGCTCTGGAGATACTGTATCAGTCCTGGTACTGCAGATGAGTAGGGAATACCAGACACCAATTCTGAATCTGAAATGACTCTGTTCATCTCTTCCCAAAAGTCAAGTAATTGCATTCCTGGAATAAGAGTAACACTTAGTGAAGTGAACAAATAGATGATGTTGCCATCTGCTCCAGACCATGAAGTTGACAAATATCAGGTATGCAAAAAGTATCATATGGTAAATTCAGGCATGAAATGAAAATCAGAGTTCTCCTTCATTTTAAACTGATTCCAAATTATTAAAAAGCTTTGCTAGATATCACATGTATTCACATTTAAATCAAAAGAAACAAGGACACAGAGTTTTCTGAGAACTATGATTGTTCAACACCTGAGTTGAAAGTTTCAAACAACTTAAAAATTGCTACAGTACCTTGCAGATTGCCTGCAATCTTTACCAATTAGATCTGCTTGATAAGTATTTCTTTAAATCAATACAACATTGCAAACTGTACAAGCCTACCATTTCTAACACTGCAATACAACATTGCAAACTGTACAAGCCTACCATTTCTAACACTGCAGAAAGTGATTAACACAAATAAACTATTAAATATATGTGAGAAAAAATGTAGGTAGTTAGCTCTAAAATCAGAGAGCAGACTGAATGAAGTGCTGTCTGTCAGACAACACAGCTGCAACTGAAACCAGGAGAAATTATGACAGAGGCCATTTTGGTAACACTGAAAATCTCAGGCCTTCATAGTTTTAGTCAGAAAAAATTGCTATTAAGAAGATGCCCCTTCAAGATACATAGACCTGTCCTGTGTGTATCAGTCTAAAGAATTTAGTTATTAAAAAACCCAGGATACTTTTCCTATTCTCATTCATTTTGAACAGTTAACATAGCTAAGAAAACAAAGGAGCTGCACTGTAACCCCTCTTATGTATCAGCACAGGAACTGCGACATTTCAGCCATTTACATTGGTGCAACCTTGTCCACAGCCTGAGAACGTTCTTTAGTGCTTGCCCACCTCCTGGAGCAAACAAAGAGGCCACTGCCATTTGTGATACCAGAGGGTTTCAGGCTTCAGTAGAGTTGGCAATGTATACACAAAATGAAAGAAAAAAAAAGTCATCAATGGTCCTTTCTCACACCCACATAGACTGAAGTACTCGGGTGCCTTGAGTTCAGCCTTCTTCTCCATCACCAGTAGGAACAAACCATTCAATAATATTGAAACCATTTTGCCCAGTTCAGGGTCTCTATAGCTTGTACTGCAAGAAAATGAACATGCTCTACCCCACAAAATTCAAATGCAAGTAGGGGGAAATCACACAAGAACAGAGAACAGTGCCACTAGCACTAGAGGATGTTGGAAGTTTAGGGGTTTTTAAATGTAAAAATGCACTAAAGGTAAATACAAAGATTAAAGAAACATTTCTTCAGCATCTGCAAGAAGACAATTCATTGCTCTGTAACTTTGCTATTTAGAATTAAACGTTGAGCACTGCTAAAAGCCTGTCCAAATAGTCCTACAAAATTCCTGAATTTGACATGAAGCTGCAGCACAAATATAGATTCATTTTGTTGCCCATGAAGACATTCCCCTAAGCCTTCCATTTACAGTTAAATATCCTGCCCTTTCATATTCAGATTCTTCCAAAGCCATCTTAATTTGTTTGACATTTACACAGAACGTTGACATGGCTGTACACTGTCTAGCACATAAGACAGAACCATTTCTGAGTAATTCTGGACACGCTTCAGAGAAATCTAGCATTTGTAAAAATATTGCAGACATACTGCCCAACCATTAGCTCTGTCATTCACACTTTTGCTACAGTTTCTTTTCTGAAGGGACTTGATGCAGTCAAAGGAAGTCCAGTATCACTGCAAAGCTGTCTCACAGCATTATTCTCTACACCACACAGCTGACTTGGGTCTCATTGCAATGCAAACTTGTATATTTTATTTGCTACATTTCTAAACCCCCTCCAAACACACTGCCTTTACCCACTGGCATCATAGCATAAACTAGCATTAATGCCCGTGTCACACGACATGTATCCAACTGCCAGAATTCCTTAATTTCTGAACTGTCTGGTTGCCTTGGAGAGGGATTAGGCCTTGTCTCAGTCATTACACAGCCTGACTCCACAGACAGCAATTTAACAACAGAAATAATCCCAGGCAGCTGAAAGAAAAAGGTTCAAGGTCAAACACCCCAGTTCAAGAAGAGAAACAGCTTCAGTTTCAGAGCACTGCACCCTCTCAGGTTCCTACCTGCTCCCCTCCTCAGCTGCTTTCAGCCACACAAACATCAACCAGCTCAGCTCTTCAAACCAGGGGTGTATTTGTAAGTACACTGCAAGAGAAATGCCTTTATCCCCTGTCCAAGTTGCTGTACACTGAGGTAAGCTACATGCAAGCAGTAATGAGAAACCTGACAGGATGGCAGGGCCAAAGCTCCAGAGCAGGGAAAGGCAGAGTAATACTAAGTACACAGAGAGAGAGAGAGGGAGAGAGCAAGAGAGAGAGAAAAAAATAAGGGGAAGAGGGGAGGGTGTCTTCCATTTTGCTGGTGTCAGTGCTGCCAACTTTGCCAGAGCCTGCAACTCAACATCAGAGAGAGTGGTGACCCTCCCATGGACTCCAGAGCTGGCCATGCACTGACCTTCCAACCCAGAAAACTTTTGTTGGTACTTTGCAAGGCCAGCACAACATCTCTTTATGTTTTCATCTTTGAAGGGGAAAACTACTTTCAGATAAAAACACAGCAGAGCTACTCACTCCCAGAACTACTAGCTTGCAGAGACTCTGATACAAGAGTCTGTGGCAACAGATCCTCTTTTTCTGTACATATCAAATACTTCTGCTTTGGAAGCCTTCTGGATGACTTTTTTCCCATGCAATTGTGAAAGAGTGGACACTGTGGCTCATCTATTTTACAGAAAGTCTCTTTAAAACTGGAGGTCCCAATGGCAAGGCCATCAGCAAAATAAGACTGTCTGAATATTTGCATAGCCTCAGCATACCAGAAAGCAAATCCTTCTGCATTCATCTTGTGCTCCACATGTTCTCCAACACTCTTTTTTCACACAAATATGTACAAAAGGAAAGAATGCCCCTGTCTTACTACAGTGCAGTGGAAATATTCCTGCTTTCAACTTCATCACTAAGAAATCTTTCCAGGCTTTCATGTAAATGTTTTCTCATCTGCTTAGCTTTAAGTAAACTCTTTCCTTTGGCTTACATCAAAATATCCAACCAAACCAGAAAACCACACTGGTTCCCAAAGTAAATGTCAGCCTCTGTTGTTAAGATACAGTAACGACATATTTTTATTTACAAACAAACATTACTGTACAGTTTGAATGACCAGCTGCTGTGAGAAGGGAGAACAAATTTTGGCTGACCAAAGCAAGGTCCTGGCAAACAGCAGTCTCTCCAGGATGCTGACAGATGCAAAAGAGCCCCCAAGAACTAAGTGGATTTAATTTCATTTTTTCCCTCTTAAGGATTGCTTCATTTGTGGGACAGGAAGAATTTCAGCCTGCTTCTAGCACAGGAGACATCTTACACAACCACTTGGTTCTCTTCAACACCCGACACAAACATCCTCAATCCCTTTTTGTCCCCCCCCACTGATATATGCACACATCATCTATGTCACGGCATCTAGGTTTGAGGGGCTGGTTTTTTAATCCTACTTGTGATCAACTGATGTTCTGCCATGTATGTGAAGTAAAATGGTCTCTCACCCTCTGAAAATAAAGAGGAAAGGAAGAGGAGCAGAATGGAATTAGGAATGGATGAATCTCCAGTTATAAACCTCCTCAACATTTAGTGGATCCCAAACCTGCACCCTGCCTGTCTCTCCTCTGCTATTCCCTGCAAGTAGGGAATATCCAGTTGCAGTAGGACCTATCCAGTCTGTTCCCAGAGTAAGCAGATATATAGAGCAAGGACACAAAAATGCCCCTGCTCAGGGAGTAACAAACCATCAGCTGACGGACAGCTCACCTGATAGCTCATCTCAAAGGCACTACAGTCTGTTCAAAAGTAAGAGAAGTAATCTGACTTCCTTCCATATTTAAATCTAAACTTGCTTCACCTCCTTGCTGAGTTGATACATTTCTGTAGGATTTGGTAATTTCACAGTGATTATTTAGCTACTGCCAAGTGGACAACTCTCCTGATCACCAGGTGTACTGTGTGAGGAGCTTCCTTGTCTACATATGATTAGCATAGCTCTAAGTATTTGCACACTTTTAGATAAATATTGACATTAAATCCTGTATGCAGGCCCTCGAGCATCCAAACCATCTTCCATGTTCCTATCAGAGGCTCCAGAAAAAAAAAGAAGAAAGCAGGAGACAGAGGGGAAAGTTACAACCAGCATCAGAAAACTTACTGACACTCTGCAAAAGCAGACAAAAATTGCAAGAGCAGCAATAAAACACTGCTGTGCCTGCAGTATATTGTTATGGGAAGGGGCTCTGAGCATCAAAAATCTGGATATTCATCATCATTCAACAAGACCTGCAAGAAAGTGCAACAGTTTATGAACTGAAGTTAAAATCCACTCTCAAACTCCCATCCACAGACATCTAAGAGATCATATGAATAGGGAGCAGGCTGAGAGGTAATCAGTGCCAAGAAGAGATTTTCCTAGACAAATACTACGGAAAAGTATTTTCTTTCATATTTTTCCTTTTTATTAAAAGTGGATTAGGCAAAGTCATTGCTAAATGGAAATAAAACCACAAAGAGAACAGAAAAGTCTGTCTCATTACACGGCCATACTAAGGTGATTGTTGATCATGAAAAGGGCATATTTTAAGCAGGATGTTTTCTTTTAAAGACATCTGCAACTTCTTCAACATCAGAGACTAGGCATCAGAACTCACAATACAATTCAAAACTACAAACATGACTGATTACCAGAATCCATGGATAATTTCTTGTTGAGGACACAAGCATCCCATTGCATTTCATACAGCATAAGGGAAAGTTTCTAAAGGCAAACAGAAGGGAAAAAAGCCTGCATTTTATCTGGACACTGAAACAGTTTGGGTTGTTTCTGTTTTTGTTTTTTTTTTACAGCTTCTCTCTGGCCCAGTACTGAGTTTTCCAGTATTCTGCATTCATATAAAATCATAAAACCCCATGGAGACAGTGCAAGTCAGTCCGTGGGACACGTTGGAATCTAAAGAGAACTGATTTTGAAAGGACGAGCAGTCTCTGTCTTCACATGGGGACAGAATTTTAACAGCTAACATTAATAAACATGACCAATTCCACGTTCCCCTAGTGTCAAATATTCCATGGAACACCTTTCCATATTCCCTGCTCAACACAGCATTCCAGCAAAATCATGTCTACCCTCCACATCCCTCCTCTGACCACTGTCTCTGCCATCACTCTAAAATCATTTTTACTTTCCTCCTCCACCTGTGTCACAAGTTCTGCCTCCAGTGTTTCTTTGACAGCTGTTGATGCTGCACATATCCATCTCCTTTCTCCAGAAATTTATTCCTTTCAGCCTTGGCCGATTTGTTTTGTTCTTCAGTCTCACACTAACTTTTGGTCAGTCTTTGGACCACCTCAGCATCCCTCACTTGTTCTGTCTCTGGCATTTTACTGTCCAGACAACTCCCAGTCACTCACTCCCTGTGTCTTGGACTTACAACAATGCCACCCTCAACTTCTTCATTCTCCTGTCTGCAATAAATTAGAACACTGAGTACCTAAAAACACTTCCTTTTGACTTGTCTAATTTAATGTTAGTAGGCACAGAGCATTTAGGTGATCCTGTAAATGTGTTTTAGATCTTTACCTTCCTTAAGTAAAAATAAAAATATTTACCCAGTGCCACAGACAATACACCAGCAAACTTTATATAATTTCTGACAACATAAACAAAAACTGCCTTCAATTTGTTAGGAGTGAATTTAAGTTTAAGCTAATTAGACCAAATAACCAAAACACGCATTAACAAGCTGCCAGAGTTTTATTCAAATAATACTTTGGCCACACTTCTTAAGGATCTAGGTAAAAAAAAAGTCAAAGTATGGCTAAAATAATCAACCTACTTATCCCTGTCAAATTTTTACCATTCAAAAATCATCATTTTTTAAGTCAGTCTGCAGGAAAAACTTGGCTACCAATCTTTTAGTCCTTTCCAAAGTAATAAAAGATTAAGTATGATACAGAAGAAAAGTGGCCATAGCCTTCAAATGCTATTTAAAAGTCCTAGAAATCCCATAATTTGGGCAAACATTTAAGACATTCCTATGTAAAGCGCGGTTTGTGCTTTCTTTGCAAAGCATTGCAAAGCATCCAGAAGTTTCATAATCCACATTACTTCTATCAAAAAATTTTATAACTTCTAATTAAAAAGGACATATCTAACCAAGAGAATGGTATTTACACTGTGTGTTATTTAAAACAGTATTTTGTATTTGAGGACAAAACCTGCAGACAGTTGAAATAATAGCCCATGTTTCTGATCACATGCACACACACACGTGCAGTGCACAGTATTTTTGGCAATCATTTCTTTAGACTGTGAGCAGCATTTAAGAATCTTAACCAAGCCACATCTACACAAGGTTTAAGTATTTGGAAGATAGCAAGAAAATGGAAGGTTGTTTTTGTAAAACTCAAGGAAAGAAAATAAGCAAAAGTAGAATACTGGCTGCTCCATTTTGATATCAAAACAATCTCTTTATTAACAGGATTAATCATGTAAATACTAAGTAACTGTTCCCATGTTTGACAACAACACTGGAGTTTGGTTAATTTCAAGACCTAAATTTTTCCACCTCAAATGTAGAAAGGAAAAATGCTTGGTTAGACTACAAGTGGTATCTTTTCCTAAATCACAGATTCATCCTATTTGACGTCCTTTTTAAATGTTTTCTCTTTCCCACTAAACTTCAATTTTGAAGACACTACAGTTGACAACAGGCCAAACCAGCCAGCAGATTGACAGCATATATACAGGATAAAGCATCAACTTGGCAGGATTATCTTTAGCAAAATTTTCTTTCATCTTTTCCCTTTTCTGTTCTACATCCTAATTCACTTACATTGACAGAGCTCCACCAACAAGCGCCATTTTTTGGAACACTCCCCTGGCCAAGATGAGCTTCTATGAGTCAAGTATATTATAGAGAGTTGCATCCATTTTTCCCTTCATGAAATGACAAAATACTGAGCAAGAAGGAAAATGTGACCACTCTGTCTTGTGGCATTCTTCATCTGCTACAGAGAGACAGCATCCCAGATCTGAGCTTTCACTGCACTTCAACACTCTGGCTCCAGCATTACCAGCACTGCAGTTCACAGTAACCGTCTTATCTTATTTTGCTTCAAACACCAATTTCCAGAAGATCTGAAAGCAGGAATGTCTATGACAGGTCCTCTCAGAAGTTCACATATTCAACAGAGAAATCTTAGTGAAACAGTGTATCACACCAGAGTCCTCTATTCCATCTCTTGCAAAGCCCATCTCTGAGCACAGGAAAGTGTGTAACCTCAGATGCACACATGCATCTGGAGCTCTACAGCTCCACAGACCTCTGCTTCTAACTCCTCCTGATCAAAACTTGTGAATTTGCAAATAATCATATACACAGCTAATGCTGGACATCTTGTCACCTGGACTCAGGGTCATTTTTCCCACCCCAATATGCCTACAAATGTTACTTTATTCCTCTGTAATATTTGAAGCAGGGTAGAAGTGCCAAATATCCTCTGCAAGAGAATGGCTTTGTTCTACCATGAGAATGAAAAGGCCCTAGACTTCTGTGATTTCTGATATATAAAAACAGTTAATGTGGAGAAAATACACCAAAGAGGTCTGCAGGAACAATTTCCCTGGATGCTATTAATAATTATTAATAGTGGCAATAGACATTAGCTCATCAAATAATCCTATACCTGATAACAACTTTCCTTACTCTCAATAAAGGTAAAAATAGTATTTCTATATTTTAACGTTTTTATTTTTTTAAGGCTTGCTTCCAACCACAATTGATAACAGAATAAAAAACATTTTTAAGTTTATATAGTCTTGGCATTATGTATTGTCTCAGCATATCTGAAAGCCCTCAGGCACATCAGCAGTTGAGAAAAAAGTTCTAGATTTTGCCTATCACCTCAAGGAAAGAAAACTGTCTTTTCCCAGTAACGTGAATCAGGCAACACTTCCATCCAGGCCAACAAACAGGAATAACTATGGGGTTTGGGTTGCTTTGTTTGCTTTAAGATAAATAATCATCATTTAACCAGCAGTAAATTTTTAGCTGTACAAGGTGCTTTTGGTATCCATTACTCCCTGTCTTCCTTAGCTGACTTTTTAAAGCTGATGTTTTTTGAATTTGTGAATTCCTTAAGAGCTATCCTGCACTTTAAGAGACAGATTTTATTAATTGAAAACAACAAATCACTTACAGAAAATAATCATAATGTAGGAAAGACCTAGGCAGAGCTGTACTCTGAAAACCTCTTTGTAATTGTAGCCTCTTTAGACAGGCATAATCAATTAGAAGTGGTCTGATTTTAACCAGTTGCAGGCTCATTACATTGCATTCCCATTTCTGTTGATGAAAATCAGTTTCAGCCTGTGGCCTGGAATTCATATACAGCACTTCCTGGGGCCTCTTAGATAAACACATCAAGAAACAGTTTTATTTGGATTTGTCCCTCACCCTTTATTCATTGAAACAACTTTACAAATCAAGATTAAAACAGAGAAAAATTGGCTCATAACCAGAGATATGCATGCATAAGATATTTAATCTCAGAAAAGTAAAACGCTTCAATTAATAATCATATCTTAAAACATTTAAATGGGAGACTCAAAACATTTGGTTTTAACTGGTGAGTTTAGTCTTTCTCTAACTGTGTCATGGGACACTCAGTTTCTATTTAATATAAACATATTACTCCTTCCTTTCAGAAGGGCTTCTTGCCTGGGATACATAAAATTGTCCCCAATGTATCTTCAAGTTTTCAAAACAATACTTCCAGCCTAAGTTTTTGCTCTCTGTAGACAGTGCCTGAAATATGTAATTTTAAACCTATGTAGGAATGAAACTTTTAAGCAAAACAATACTAATGAACTATCCCCAAGCAGAAAGAATCTGCAAAAATAATTGCTTTCTTTCTGCAGAAATTGTACCTTACAGCACCCAGGTTTGCTACAGTCCACATGAGCTTTGAAAAATAAATTAATTCACTACAGTTGGTAATCCAGCCACAGCATGGTGCAATCCCTCAGGCTCAAAGGGCTATTCACAAGTCAGGGGCATTAAAAAAAAAGGAGGGGAGTTTCCTGATGTGGTGAGGTCCATAAAAGCCTTTGCAAATGTGCAGCAATTGTTTAAAACCAGAGCAGACAAAAAAACCCCAAAGACAACTGAAATAGGGAAGAGACTGATAAAGGAAATAAAATGCCCACTAAGTAAGCAAAATGAGGAGCTCTCCCCTGGAGTACTGGCTGTTCCTTCCTAAAAGAAAATATAAAAATAGAGCTGAAGGGTGAGTGACAAGAATAATCAGCAGATGAAAAAACTTCAGATGAGGAAAATAGAGAAAAACCAGGATGATTCATACCACCAAGGAGCTGAACAGAGGTAGAGGATCATGATTTAAAAGGTGCAAAAATTAATAGTCCCAAAAGGATCTCTGTTTTAAAAAGGAGTATTCAAAGTAAAAAAAGTAAAAAGAGAGATGAGCCCAAATATGGTTGAGGGAGGCTTTGGGTGTTGTTTTTGTTTATTTTGCAGTTATGATACACAGCTAGACCCTTTAATGTACTGCAAAGGATTATCACTAAGGCCAATAGCACATGAGGATTGAAAAAGCTTTATTTTGTAGTAATAACAAAAAAAAGTAAATATATATCGTAATACAAGAATTATTGATGGTAGATATAGCTTAGTCCCAGAAAAACGAGTGAAGAGCCAGGAAAAAAATTACCCCTACAGACATGTTATGTTGAAACTGCTTTAGATAAGGTGGTGCATTCCACCCTATAAAGCATGTGGCCCTTGCCTAGTCACACTCTGTATGTCTGTCCTGTTTTAAGGACTAGTTTTGCACCACCCTGTCTGAAAAAGTTCATTTCAGACATGTTCAGCACCAATTTGCTCTCCTAAAAATTATCACCACTATTTGAAACGTACATTTACAAGAAATCACACCAATAGCAATTTTAGAATTAGAATGGAACTACATCAACTAAAGGTGTAGGCAAAAAAGGCAAAAGGAATTGGTTTTAAAATTAACAGTGCCCACAACATGACTATCTGAAATAAAGAACAGCTCCAGTTATTTAAATGCAGTGTTAAGAATTTTAATGAAATGACAGAACTATTCATTAATTGCCTTCCTGGACTGACAAGGTAATTTATTACTCACTTGTTCATAAGAAATGAACAAAACAGGGCCACAACAAAGCTACTAACAGCTGACTGAAAGCTGCCTACACACTGGCACACTGAAAGGGTGTTCCTTCCTCCATACCTTTGTTTTTCTCATTGTTCACAGCTTGTTTTGTACTGCTGCTAACTGTAATCTTCATTAAAACCACTGATAGTTCTCACTGGTCCTTCAAAAAATTCCCACCGATAAAGAATCAAAAAGAAAAAATAAGTTCTCAGAGCTGTTTTTTATAAAACTTCTGAACATCAGAAAACATTTCTCTGAAACTATTTCAGGCGTCTCAAGAAGGAACATTTCTGTGGCTTTCTGGAAAGGTTAAAGTAGCAATAGTCCATGATTTGGATTTTGGATCAAAAAAAACCCCATTTTGGAACATGGAGAGGATCTTTTTTGTTGCTAGCCATTGTAGGACTAGGAATACTGCAAGATCATCACTTCAAACCCTGACATGGAGCCATACCTCAGTTTTTCCTCAACAAAACCTAGGACTAGCTCTTGAGAAGGCAGAATAAAGGGCCTTTTACCAGGCACCTAAAGGATTCCAGAAGTCAGTAGATACCTTGAACACAAGTAATACACTATTGTTTATCCAAATTCAACAGAGCTCGGAAACAGATACAGATATTAAATTCAACGTACAGAATAGTACATTTGACTTACCTTGCTTTTGAAACTTCTCCAGGTGAGTACTCAACATCACAAGGACATCAACATAGGCAGCTCTGGTCACCAAACAAGGATTTAGCCTAAAGAAAACAAACCAAGTTTTTGAAGCTTAAATCCTTATATCCTTATGCTCAGAAACATAAACATAAAACAAACTAGTTTGGCAGGTCTATTTTAATTAATCAATTGGTCAAATTAGACTGCATACATAAAACAATAAGGCCAAGTTATCTAGGCTTCACTTCCTGGCCCATTCTGAGCGAGAGTTTCCCCTGCAGAATTGGCAACACCCTCCTCCTCCAGCCATTCCACTCAATGGCAGTTGATACATTTCATTATTATGGGAGGAACCAACCCTTGTAGCACCTACTAGGTCTTTGTTTTATTTATAGATAAGCTACTTTCTGCTCTACCTTTTCAATTTGCAAGTGAGAAACATATATTTTCTCTCAAATTAGAAAAATAAAATTAGGTTAACAACTTCATTTTTCTTTGTATTACTATCACTGAAACATATTTAGCCAGGAAAACTTTTTTAAAATATAACTTAAAATGTGAACAAACACGAAATCTAGTTCAAAGTACAGAAATTATTCTGAAGAGCCCAATGGGACTTGTACTAAAACAAAAACTTTCAGAATCAAGCAGCACAAGTTTCAAGTATGACTAATTCTGTTCAGCATTTAATTTTTATTTTATCTGGCACTTTCTTTGTATGCTTATCTTGATGTTTGAAACTCTTTCAAAAATTGTTAATTAAAAATGTTCCAACAAACATTCTGAACTCTAACATCTTTAAAATTCAAGGAAAAAAAAAGCTTTTTCAAGTAAGATATGTGACCATGACATAAAAATGAAAGGTTGGAGGTTCTTACATAGTTTGGCCGCTGTATTTGCCTATGGAGAGTTAGCCTACGAACCTATTAAAAGAGACAACTTTAACTAGAAACACTGTTCTTGCCTTCAGTAATAAACGCTGCAAGAAGCCTAAAATACTTATGCCATCTTTTATGGCCTACAATATCAGGCATCCACATAACACACAGCAGAATATGTGCCACCAGGATCTCTCTTTAGAGGAGTTTTTTTCTCCTTTTGCATAAAAAGAGACCTTTTGGACACTTTTTTACTAGTGAAGACTTTCTTACTAGGTTCACACCTCCCCAAACTTCTTCGTGCTTGCCTCCTACCACTTGCCTTAAAGCACAAGAGCTCAAAGCTACCTGCTGAGAAGGTGCACATCCACAAAATCAAAGCCTTAAGAAGCCAAAGCAATTTTAATACGGCCTATATTTGAAGAGTCGTATTAGGCAGATTTTATTTCTATCCACCCTGGTTAAGCAAAGATTTTTCCTGTATCTTGGGCATCGAGTTGCTGCCTAAGTTGCTCTTCTCAAATGTGGGTGAAAACATCACCAAGGAATGCTCACGGAGCTGGGAGCTCAATCCATGAGAAAACAGAGGGACTGATCAGTCAAAGGCTCAGAAAAAAACAAACGACAAGAGGTCTCTCACAAATGGATGAAAGCAGCCACAAAAGTTTTCAGCCAGTATGAGGAACCTAATGGGCCCTCAAAAAATGGAAGACTTGCTTATCATTCCATGTTTCCAGTGGAATGAAAATTCCAACGTACAAACTGTGCCCTGGGCAAAACATGGCTGATGCAACTTTTACTGAAGAAGAGGCAACAGCAACACTGGCATGTTTTTTATTCTAGTCCAGCTTTTAAGCACTTACCACTTCATTTTAAGTATGTGCATATGCATGTTTTGATTTTGAAATGAGACTTTTCCAGCACAAAACATTGCCAAACGTTTGTCCTTGGCTGGTTCCGTTGCTCTGGTGATGCTAGCGAATTCATCCATATGTGCCAGACGGACACAACAGGAAATTCAGTTTTCCAAAACCAAGAAACTTCAGTGTTGTTCAGACTGTAGCAGAAAGCTTAATCTTGAAGACAATCAAACTATGATTTACGTAAGAGATCTGACAGCCAAAAATCACAATGCTGAACATTTCAAAAGATGCACTGCACAGTATTTAACATGACCTGTTCGTGCAGAACCTCAGCAACAAGAGTGGGAATAGTACAAGATGTTTCCTTTTTAGCACCAACACCAATAAAGTGGTGTTCCCATAAACAAGATTTGAGGAAATCTGTCTCCAAACAAGAAAGTCACAGCAGGAGTAAAAGGTGGGAGCTCCAGACATGTGGAACAGCATTCCTTTTTTTCTGTCCAAAACCCAAAAATCGTTTCATTTCCCTTCCAATCTGGTTAATAATGGAAACAAATACATCATATGCTCACTCCAGATGATAACCTGAACATGACTCTGAACGGGGTAGAGCTAGATATGAGGTTAGGACTCCCATATCTAAGGGTATATCCACCCAGAAATATAAAATAGCTATCAAAACAATATTCATACTATTACACATCTATTCTAACAGCAGGCTAATGATGCCAGGGCACAGATCCATACCTGATTAAAGCAATGCTTTGTCTATGCCACCCAGTAGTTCAGTGTAACAACAACAGCACATCTGGAAGTCAAAGAGCTGGCACCCAAGACCAAATGGCCATCTGACATACTGTGTCCAGACGCCTTAAACCATAATTTTCAGAAGTTCAATTTGTTGCTTTGTGTTTGGATACAGAGCTTATAGCCAGCCTGCTCCTGGAATCTTACTGCACTTAGGAACTTGCCCCACACTTTCTAGTACTCCTTCATAATGCTGTCACTTGGAGCTTGACTGTCCAGGTGGAAATAAAAATCAGGTCACAGGCAACTGCTGCATTAAGTTTCACTAACAGCTAATACTGCAGAATGTTTCAACACATCTGACCAAAGACAGGTCAAAGGCTGTCTGCCCTAAGTAACATGTGAAACTCAAGCACTGTCACAGGCTGGACCTGCCAGGCAGAGGGAAGGAAGACTCCTGCAACAGGCAGGAACAGAAAGGATTACTCCTCTTCTGATTGCTACTTAGCAAGAACAAGATGCAGAAAAAACATAATTCTAATTTAATCAAGGAGAACAAAATGATGATGGGAGGAGCTGCTGTGTCCCTACCAGATCATTCTATGAGGATAGGCTAAGAGAACTGTGATTGTTCAGCCTCAAAAAGATGGCAGCCTTCTAGTACCTAAAGGGAGCCTGCAAGAAAGAGAGAGACTTTACAAGAGTCTGTCATGACAGAACAAGGGGGAATGGATTCAAACTGAATGAGAGCAGGCTTAGATTGTATATTAAGAAGAAATACTTTGCAGTGAGGGTGGTGAGGCACTGGCATAGGTTGCCCAGAGCAGTTGTGCATGCTCCATCCCTGGAGGGGTTCAAGGCCTGCTTGGATGGGGCCCTGAAGAATCTGTTCTAGTTGAAGGTCTCCTAAGCTCACAGCAGAGGAGTTGAAACTAGGTGATCTTTAAGGTCTAAAGATCACATCTTTGTTTTGTTTATAGATAATGTGTGTAACTCGTTTCAATACAGGTGTTTCTATGATTTTACCACCATGGAACTCCACAGAATATACAAGGTCATTAAAAGACACAATTCAAAAAAGTAAAAGGGACTGAAAATTTTAAAGGATTTACACTTTTTGTTGTTGTTTTTGTTTTTGTTTTGTAATGGCCCAAAGCTGTAGCCTAGCAGTATCTTCACTATGATGGAAATAAGTCTCTTCTTTTTCTTACTATTTTAGGTAGTCCTGGCTGAACAGAAGAAAATCTGAAAACACAGGTGCCAGTTTGCATACTATTGACACTTCATAGCAGATTTCTGGAATAGATCCTGAAAATAAAAGTCTTCCAAACCTACTCAACTTCTTGTCATTAATGCTGAACAAGTAGTTGGGGATAGAATAGACATACTTCTTTGCAATTGCATTTTCAATACTGGCATGAATATAAAATTAAAAAAGAGTTCAAGACACTTGCAGGAGGAAACCTTTTGTTAGCTGTTAAGTGTCCAGGGACTTTTTTCCAAAGAGAAAGGTTAATGGAGCTAAAGAGTCCGTTAAAATTCACAGTCTCTCCTTCCCAGGCCTTTGAAGAGGCCCAGCTTAAGCACTCACAGAATATTATATGACCAGAGTAACAAAGAGCTATTTGTTTTCCACAAGGAACTGCCTGGTAGGTGAAGGAGGAAGCATACCCTTCAGGAGATATTCCCTCTCTGGAGATGTAAATCAGACTGGGCAGGTTCAGAAGCTCCATGTGCAACACAGGGGTTTGCTCCAGCTGGCTTTGGCTACCCACAGTAGCAGTAGGGCTGCTTTGATTTCTGCTCTGCCTTTACCTCCACTAAGTACCACTGATTGCAGCTTAGGTCTGTGCAACTGAAATCAATCCTAGACTCTCACAGCTTGGAGCTCTACAAATATTATCTTTAAAATGTTTGATTCACCTTTTATAGTTAAGGCATGCTGAATTTGAGGTAGTCATTGGTTTGCTTATTTTGGATGGCAGATCTAATGCAAACCAAACCAGCATTTATTGAAGAAATCAGCAATATGTGGTCACAGACCTCCTGTGTACTTGGCTCCCACAACCTCATTGCCTCAACCGTATCAGGAACACATGGCTTAACTTTTAAAATTAAGTTTCTCCTGTATTACTGTTTAGTTTAAACAAGATCAACATTAATGAATTACAAGCAAATTAACTTCTTTTCCAAGAGAAACAACAAGGAGCAAAGAACATGGAAAGCTCACACATTTGGCCTCAGTTCTGTCAGAACACTGGGAAAAAGACAATCTCTTGCTTCTGTAACCACTAAGGTTTGCAGAGGCCCTTAAACAGCATTTCTACTTATTAAAGGGCGCCATTTATAACCATCCAGATTTCTGCATTTAAGGCAGGATGCCAACACCCCTTTATAGCGAGCACCAAAGAATTTTGATGCACAGCTTCTGCAGATTCTCATCATCTTCCTAAACCCCCAGTTTTCAATGACAGATGACTTAAGAAGCTGACAGCTATTTTATTATGATCATTCCTCTTTTTCCACCTCACATCAAGATGAGCAACAACTGCAACATTAATTTATTGCATTTGTTACATAAATAAGACAGATACAAGCTAGTGATTATGAAATCAAAGCAGTTCATGTTAATGTTTATTGCATTAGCTTTTGGTTATTCTAAAAATTCAATGTTTTCCAAAGAGGTGGTTTATTTTTCCTCATTAGGAAACAGATGTCGGAAAACTATTAGCAGAACAAGCACTATTTAATATACAGCAACTTACAATATTTACTAGAAGTTTAACAACATAAAAATCAAAGTGTATTTCCTCAAACTCTCAATAACCACTAAGAAATTTCAAATGCAATGTGGCAATTAATGTCTCTTAAATAAAAATCCACTATATTTCTCTTGTGGGTGGTTACTTGGATGGAGATTGGTTAATCTCAGCTCCAAGCTTTAAAAACTAATGACAAGATTTGGATAATGAATCAAGTTGATGTAGAACTTCAGTCAAAATTATACATACACTTTTTGTACCTACAAATCTTTGTGTTTTGTCAAAAAACATCACAACACACTCTTAAGCATCAGGGTAAAGACACCAGAGCTGGCAAGATTACAAGGGCAACCCCTTCAAAGGTCAGTTTACAGCTTCCTTATGAAGAAGAAGAGATTCATCTTAATGACTTGCATGACTGTTTTCAATTCAATTTTCAAAGTGATCAATTAATTAAATGAACTGCCTACTCGCTCTCTGGTCTTCAATGAAAAAGTCACTTTTACTGTAATGCTGTATGTTTCTGGAGCCTTTGGAAAGACTGAAAAGGACTAGAGTTCCTTGAAGGAAGACCTGTTCTTATGATTAAACTTATCAATATCATTTTAGAAAAAATCCCATTGTAAAAGAAATACTGTAATTACTGAACACTGCCCTATTCTTCTGTGTAAATAACATGTTATTGTCAAAGAAATTTATATTTTAGCTGGCAGAAAATAGATCAGCTTGATGGTGATGAATTTAAACCCCAAATTCTCCTACTTTCTAGCTACCACTATTACATACAGCTTTTGATTCCAACAGATGGACACAATATGTTTCCTGAACACTATATTCAAGTTAATGCACAGGTTGTAATTGCACAAATTCTTGTATTTCTGAACTTCATAAACATTTCTGATAAGTCAAAATTTTGCAAACATTTGAGGCTGGAATTTCATCTTTAGTTCCACATAAACACCAGAAAGAATTTTGATTAAGTCAAATATGTCATAGCTGGTACTTGGGGACAGGATCTGTGCAACTTCCTATTATGAGTTTCCCACTGTGCCTTTGTCTTCCATAATCTCAGCTTTCATGGCTGGCACACTGGCAATTAAATTTTGGGTTTACAATTTATCTTTCCCTCTCTATCAGCTCCCAGCATACTCCTTGCTGAAGAAGGCAAATCTCCTAGAAGTATTACTTCCTCTGGTGGCCAGATTCTTCCGGTATGTGGCCTGCCATTGTGTCAGCTAAAACATCTCCTAAACGCACCAAAAAGTGCATCATCTGTGATGTTTTGAGTCTTGATAGAGTCAACTTTACATAATCCTTGAGGGCTGTCCATGGGGAGCTCTATCCTTGGAGGGTTGCAGATGAACCAGGCCAAGCTGGCTTTGTACTGGCTTTGTACACATTTTACCTGCAGCGTGATCTGGTAAAGGATCAGTTGTCATTTATGGAGGCGACAGAGCTTATGGAAATCACTCCTACACATACAGCAAGCGCTGATTAAAAGATTAAATCTCCTCCTCTTGTTTTGGTTATTAGCTTTCAAATTCTGCAGTATTCTAAAGACTGAGGTTTTTGGGGGTGTATTTGTTTAGAGGGCAGCATTCATATTTTAATCTATTTTCTCTCAGAGCCCACATCTGTAGCACTGAATCAACATGCGTGGCCTTCCTCTTGTCTTCTTAAGGAGACATTAATAATGGATTTAATTATTAAACTTTGTCCATAGCATTTTTAACCATGTAACACAAAACCAGCACATCAATGAACATCACGGCCAACAGACCTACATTTAATGGAAAGCATTTAAAAAAGTAATAATGAAGCCTGCACTACCGAGTAAACCTTGCTGAGTTCCTGGAAGCGCAGGAACACCCGCATAGAAATAGAAATTCAAACATTAGTAAAAGTGCATCTGCCTACTTGGTGCTGTTGAAATCTTCTCTGAGTAATTACGATGTGCACAGTCCCCTCACTTGCCCATTCTATAGGGACAGCTCGTCCAGCAGTAGAGCAGGCATTGTCTCCAAAGGGAGTTGCTAGTCTAGTGATTTAAGTATTTCTACCACCCTCAAAGCCAGATTATTATGTTGTTATTAGTTTCCCTTTTAATAAAATGGAATTTATTGCTTCAAAAAGAAGCTACACATTATTTTTTCAGTGTCATACCACCAAGAACATCCTGAGTTTCAGCTATTTAGAAAAATTAATTTGTGCTCCAGCTGTCCTTGGTGAATGATACTGAAAGGCTGTGTTTTTTTGGTGTTGTTTTTAGCATACCTGATTGATAAAATAATCCTGGCTGTTCTCTTTTTTGTTCTCTTAATGAGAACCTCATGTGATTCCTGAGCAACATCCTAAAAACTTAAGAGGCCAAACTAATCCCATGTGCAAATTTAATGAATTTTACACAATTAACATCAGGGGACCTACTTATGAAGAAAAAGCTATGAATATTTTTATATTTATTGAAAAGCATTTTCAGATATAAGTGAGGATTTATGCCCAAAATCTGTAATTGCACATTGTTTCTGCCTACTCCAAATGTTGCACTGGTGGAGAGAACACCTTAAACAACCTCATCCAAAACGTTATATTCCTGGAATGTTCCTAATTAAGTTAGGAATATACCTATGAACTAGAGTCAAACACTAAATCTCATGCAAAGTATATCTTAAACTTCAGCCTGAAGTCCAGACATCTCTTCTGATACCCAAAGTGGGTGTTCCAACACAAGCAATCACCAACAGCCTAAATAAACAGTTTGTAGCCGTGTTAAGGATACTGTTATCAAAACTGGTGAGAGAGTGGACTTGGAGCCACACAGAAACCTAAATTAGCCAGCTAAAAGCATGTAAGATTCAAATTAATGCCTCTAGGAATACATTTATGAACAATGACGTGCTATGACTGTTCTCAAAAACAAAGACAAACCAGGCTAAACAAGGCCCATGGGTTAGAACGTGCAGATTAACAAATTACTGGTGAGTCAGCACCAAGCCTGACAGAGTTCAGTAAGTGTTTGGACAATGCTCTCAGGCACATAGTGTGACTCTTGGGGATGGCCTGTGCAGCGCTAGGAGTTGGACTCGATGATCCTTGCGGGTCCCTTCCCAACTCAGCATATTCTGTGATTCCGTGAGCTGTTCATACCGGTACACTTCATTTTCAGTTGGAACAGGACAACAAAAACTTCCCTTCACATTTTGTGTGTGCAAAGGTAAACACATGAATTATTGCTCCAGCTGACAGAAAGTTAAGTTTTCAATTTGAAACCTGCTAAATAAACTTCTGTGGAGAAAGGCTCAATCATTAAAACTATTTTCAACTTTTGAACTTGGCTGTACAATGCATACTAATGAAGAAAAGTAATTAACTGCACTTCTCAATGTGTAGGTTTTAAAGACAGAAATGAAAACGTGGAAAAGTTAGAAAACAGGAAGATGCCAAGTACAGACATGGCCCTGGAAGGACAAGAAGGTTAATCTTGATGTGGTGAAAGAAGAGGCAAGAGTGCCTAAAGAAGAGAAGGACTTCTCTCTTTGCCAAGAAGGATAACCTTACACTGTCCCCACTTCTTGCTGTTTTGGAAGAAAAAAACACTTCCAATTCCCAAATAAGGACCACTTCAAGAATCCCACAGAGGCTGCTTACAAAACTGCAGAGCCCCATGGGCATGTTGTACCTCTGTCTAGGCATGCCTGCACGTGCCCGTTTTGGCTGCAATATAGTCTGCTGACTAGAAGTTACCACTGTCTCTCCTAAGAAGCAATGAGAAGAAGGGCATATTTAGGTTACAGTCTGAGCCAGGAAGTCCTGAAACCACAAAGAGGCCACATTCTTGCTTTCTACACAGATGGTCTAAATGCACCTCACGTGAAGTTCCTCCTAGGAACGACCTCAGACTATTGTCTATTGCCTATCTGCCTGCTGTCACTCACATAGCGCTGCCAGAAGCAGAGGGGGAAAAGGGATACAACAGGCTCAATGGAGTGCCATGGCCATCAAAACTTTTCAAGTTACCATACTCTGTAGGGCTATAAAACACTGATGAGATTTTCCTCATTCAGAGCAGTCATAGCTGGATCATCAGAGTCAGCCAGGGGAAAACCAAGCAGCACATATCTCAGCAAACAGTGAACCTCGTTTTGAGCTTGTGCCTAAAATAACTTTTGCATCTATTTGTTGTGGACCTTGAATCTTGTGCAGGACCTATCTGTACTTTTAACAGTGCCAACCATAAAGAGGAGAGCTGTAAGCAGCAGCACTGCAGAGCACGGGTTATCTGGGTTATGAAAACACTGCAGGTGGCCCATTCCAGATGAACCAGCGACTCCTTGCAAAAGGCAAAGCCAGCTGGTTTTATACAAGGTTGTTCCCCACAAGTTAGTTTCAAGAAAGCCACCTTCTTTGGAAGTAAAGCCTCCCAGTGCAGACAAGCTCTCAGCTAAGAAACAAACATGGCTAGAGGTTAGCAGAGTACCTTATTTGATTTCTGGCAGAACCTCAAAGTCCTTTCCCCCTCCTGTGGTCTCCAGTAAGTAGGAAGGCGGAAAGAAAAAAATCCAACTCAAAGCCCTGAAAAGCAGCATCCCACAGCAAAGCCATGCAATGACATAATTTCTCTAATTTTCCAACACCAATACTTTGTAATGTCAAAGGCTACAAATTAAACAAGAAAGATATTTCTGGGACTTCTGTTGTACAACACATTACCAAATCCAAAGGCTGTTCTGCTAGCATTCTGTATTTATGAAACAGAATGCATCTAGAGTTAGTCTTGTAACTCCCTGGTATGCAGGTGAGCTAAAAACTGCCTTTGAAAAATTCATATTTAAATATTCGTATGACAAAGCTTGGAACTCCTTCAAAGATTTAGCTTGATAAACTGATCGTATTTTAAAGCTTTCATCAGACTAATTTACCTCACTTCGTTCTATCACCTAAGTTCTCCAGCAAAGCAGATTTTATATATTTTTTTTAATTTCTGTTCTTCTCAAACACCTTGCATCTCCCATATTTGCAAAAAATGCAGTAAACTAACACTGGTGTGAAGGCGAAGGAAAGCAGTAACATTACTAAATCATTTCAGACCAAGGTAAGAAGAGGTATATACGAAGAGGTATATTTCAAAACAAACAAACAAAACAAACACCAGCAAGAGAAGTATAAACATACAATTAAAATGAAAAGATTCAACCATCACCTCCAGAAGTGGATGGAAGGCAGGTCTCACTCAAAACATCAAAAATTAAAATACTGGTTCTGAATACACAGAAAAGTTCATGTTCTGAAGATATAAAAAAAGCCAAAGAGAAAAAGCAACCATGCCTCATCAGTATGAGAAGTCTGCCTTCACACTGGATAGAAAATACCAGTTGAAAAAGTGAATGCTTTATGAAATTTGATTTGGGGAATGTGACCCATTATTTTATTTTCTAAAGGAAAATCAGGTTGTAGCATGAAGAAGAAAAAAGAGATAAGTATATTACATGAAATGTACAATAGAATCTTGATCTATTCTACACCAATAAATTCTGTTGAAAGGAAGTTACATTCCGGTCCTGAAAAGGCAAAGAATATCCAAAAAACCAAAACTCAAGCAAAAAGAAACCAACCCACACAGTTCAGGAAACCACTGAAGAACGATAATCTTTCCTCCAAATACACACACGTGAGAACTAAGCCTCATTTTTAAGAACTACATATGCAATCCAAAGTTTTGTAATTCAAGATTCTCATAGAAGTTTGTTCCATAGTACAAAGGAAGTACATAGTTGAAAGAACACGGGCAAGAACATTACAGAACTAGCACAGAAATGAGATTGAAAATTGATGTTTGGAAAGAATTCCCCAGATTCACAAACCACTTTCCTGTTATTTTAACTTCTTTTAACCATTTAAGATTAATAGTGAGTGCCTCTTTATACCCTCTTTTCAAACAGTCTCTGCCCTGCAGTATCAGTGACATGGTAAATTATCTCCTTATGAAAAAGGCAGGAAAACCAGATGAGGATGCATTAACTTCTCTCAGTGGAGCTCATTCTCTTTGCCTGGACAGAAATAAGGTAAGAATGTCTGTACATGACTGAGGGTCCAGCCACACTCTCTGACAGCAGCAGATGCATACCAAGAAGTCTAACAACAGGGCAAGAATAAAGTGCTGGTTTCCTAATAGGCTCTCCCAACATCCAGAAACCCAGACAGACACTAAGTTTCCCAACTCAGTTGCCACATAACCTTCTAAAACTCCTTTAAAACAAGAAAAAGGAAAAGCAAGAACAAGACCCTTGTACTGCAGAGTACAGCTGTTCACCCAGTCAACTACCAACATTAAAGCAGCACACTGAATGTGGGGCACTAAAACCACCAGAAAACACCACTTCAGTATTTTTGTTTGTTTGGGTTGTTCTTGGAGGTTTTTTCCTCTGCTTCTTTTTGGAATGACACCACACTGAACACATTTATCTCAAGCAAAAGTTAAGGGAGTTATGGAGGGCAGGACAGAAGGAAGGACAGAAAGACAGGAAGGATGGACACCTTAGCTCAAAGTGTGCAAGAATGATAGAAGTACATTAGAAATTTGCAAAAATAGTTTCCCTCCATTTAAATCCCCATGCTTTAAGTTAAGGTTGCAAGGCTGCTCATAATACAAAATGCTCATAATACAAAATTTTACTATCTGGGCAGAAAGACATTCTGCCCAGATAGTAAAAAAAAGAAAGAAACTCCTTTATGTATAGCATTAACTGCATAGTGGAGAACTGTGACAAGGGGGTTACAACAAACTGATAAAATTTAAAAGTGCTACTCTCAGGGTTAATATCAGCTGTAACTTTTTTACAGGTAAGTGAAAGAGAAAACACCTCTCTTCAGGAAAATACCTTTACTGTGCACAAGAATTTCTTAGAGAGCACCTGAAAAGTTTTCATTTCCAGAGATGACAATAAAGTAATAAAAAAAAAAAACCAACTCACTAAAAATCCAACCAGTCATCAATCAGTGATTGATGTATTAAAAAGAGCAGTTCTGAAAAAACACTTTGGAAATAGAATTTATTTAAAATCTGTAATGAACAGAGCCCAGCCTTTATGTATTTGCTGCAAAAGGAAGAGATTTGAATTACTCAGCATGTGTGTCTTTCTACTGAATTTGGTCTCTAGTGTTTGGGTTTTTTTCTCTTTGTAACAGTATCAGTGAATTTAATTTAGATAAGTAAATTAACATTCTCATTTAAACACTTAAAAATGCTTTTACTGATTCAAGTGAAAAGGTCCACCAAATCCACCATGATGTCTCCAGTTGGGGCAGAGAGCAGATGCACAGGAAATGCAAGCATAACAATAGTGACACTTGCCACAACCTCTGTCTCAATCCTCAAGGTTGCTGAAGAATTTCTTGAGCCAATTGTGATGTCTATATATACTCAGTAACCTCACTGGACTTTCATTCCATGACTTTGTTAAATTGTTGTTTAAAAATTCAGACAAGTTTAAAATCAAGACTTATAGAGTTCCACAGCCTAATTAAAATTACATTAAAAACTTCATTAGTTGGGTTTTTCACATCTACCACCTTGCACAAAATGCTAATTTCCTGTCCCTTTCTATGTGACTCATATTTCACATCTCTCAGTTGTCCTTTTTCCATGATTAAAAAAAATAATCTCAGCCTATTTAACCAGTGCCCAAGTAGAAACTGTTCTATACTTGTCAGTCTTTATACTGCTTCTGATTCCTACTGTATCTTCTTTGGGATTTACACAATATTTAAATACACAACATAGACACAAACACAGATGGGTTTTCTGGTTTTTTCTTCATTCTTTTTATATTTGCCCCCTCCCCTATTGGGCATTAATTACCAAGAACAAGAGTAACTGTTTTCAAACAAAAAATCTGCTCAGTCAACCACTCTTCCCCCAGGTAAAGTCCAGACTTCGTTCATGAGCATCATTTTCCAATTATTTGCACCAAGTTTTATCTGCCATTTCATCACTCCCACTCTTTGAGCAGACACTTCTATAATTCCCAAAGATCAAGTCTATCTTCATTACCCCAGCTCAGTTAACACTGATAGATTTCCTCCACCCACTAGACACCCCCCTTCTCCAAACCTCAAAGGATTTTGGTTTTGATGATCAGAAAATGACTCGGGTTTTATCAGAGATCCACACTGGCTGCACTGGTGGCCTCACGTCACAGTGCAAAATGTGGGATATTCCCATTTATCTATCTATGCAAGGACCTGTACACTTTATTCACAACTGATTCCATTAGAGTTTTGGGTAGGAATTCTCATGGGTAGAAATTCTCAAAAGCAATTGCTGAGATAAAGTAGAGAAGGCAAGAGGGAAAGAAAGATGGAAAGAGAGAGAAAAAAAGAAGAAAGGAAGAGAGAGAAAAAGAGGCAGAAAGAAAGAGAAAGAGAGAAATAGAGAGAAAGAGAGAATGCAAGAAAGAAAGAAAGAGAGACAGTTATATTATGTGTAGGTCACCTTAAGATGAACTCATGAAAAATGTTTCGAAATCTATCTTGGATTGTTTGTGGGCAGCTAAACACTTTTAGGTTAAACAACTGCTATGACATTTTCCTACTGATTTTCTGTAAAGGTCAAAGTCAGAAAAATAGTAACATAAAAACCTCATATATGTGGCACATTTTTCTTAGCCAAGAAGCAACAGTTATCCTCAAATTTCTGTTTCTGTAGGAATGTTCATTCACAGTTATTTTTTTTTCTTTAATGATTTCTTGGAAAAGAAATCACCTCAATTAAAAATCAGCAAGCCAATAAGGCATCTAACTTTTACATATTTCTAGACAAACAAATCTGTCCACCTTGCTAAAATAATAATAACTTAAAAAATCAACCAAGTCTTCTATACATTAGTAAACTGTTTTTATAAATCAGGTATTTTGTGTTTTATCTTACCTTTTAGCCAGCCATAGCTTGGTTCCAATGCAGGTAATGATGTCACCCAGTCCCTGCTGGAAGTCCAAACTAACAAACTGGTTTGATTCTAGGTACGACTGCAGCAAGTGAAAAACCTAAATGGAAAAGAAAAAAAAAAAAATCAAACCAAGATTTTCTAGCCACTACTTTTCCTCTAAGTAACTGAAAGATGAAACAGTCGCCTGCAAAATGAACAACCATTACTGAAGGAAGAACATGTATTCGCTTGGCCTTGCAGCAGATAGAATCCTTAAATACTTAAATTGCCCCATCTTTAAAACTCATTTTTCACACTGTGAAAAGTGTTGGAAGATGTTAACCTCCATGAAGAGAATGGAAGACAGCTGGCTGAACACTGCTCCTCCGGCCTTTTCCACCTTAAGCGTCCCTCAACTTTCTTCCTGTGCCCTTTGCTCCCCAGTGCCAGCACAACTGCCTGGGCAGCAGACTGGCAGCTTGGCACACTGGATGGAGCAGTGCTGCTTGCACTGCACAAGTACAACCAAGGAGACTGAGAGAGGAATTACTGTCTATAACCACTCTGAAGTGCTGACAGAAAAGTATCTTTATTCCTGCTCCTGAGAACCTTCACTACAGGCTCCAGTCAAACACTGTGGCTTGCTGGGTTTCACAGAGCAGGGAGGTGGTCACACTTTTCCTTTCTGAGGACTGAGCTCCTGCACTGGGGCTCTGCACTTTCTCCTCCAGAGTTCCACACAAAATCCCAACAGACATGTCCAAGTTTTGATGAGGCAAAGCATTCAAGGTACCAGAATAGAAAGCAAGACCCATAGCTTTCTGGTCAGAAACAAAAACAAAAAATGTACATTCTCAGAGAGCCTCCTTGCTATTTAAATACAGGTTTTTCCAAGTAGCATTGAATATACAGAAAAGTGTTAAGAAAAAACTTTGTTTAAAAAAAAAAAAAGTACAGTTATCTAAGCATGAAATGAAAATACTGAGTAGTGTAAGAAAGCTGATACCAACTGCACAGTGGAGAGGGGCTCTCCAAGCCCAGCCCCTGTGTGTGACACACTCGACACAAGTGACACCACCTGTATCATCCCACTTGGTTTTAACTTTTCCCATTCACACACAAGTGAACAGGAAAAGTCCTGGGTGAGGTCATTTCCAAACGGGAACACATAGAAATGTGTGTTGCACTAGTAAAGCCTAATGGAAAAAATCTTACTCAGAATAAGGAATTTTGCCTTACAGCCTCAAAATTGGAAATACTGTTTGCTTACACAGCTAAGTTACATTTACAGAAAGGGCTTCTATGCAAATTGAAAAAGTTCATCCCCCATTATTTACTAAAACTGACCATGTGTAGAATTTAAGAAGTTTAAGAGGTATTATCAGACCATTTCTGAAAATACATATTGTGAGCATTTTATATGGAAACACTCTTGACATGTGAGAGTATTAGCACTTCATACTTGCAAAGTGACAATTTAATGACTAATGGATCAAGCTGGGGCCTTCACTTCGCTTTGGGAAAAGAAAAACCTTTGTATCCAGATTTTTAGATCCCAGATCTTGATTTTCCACATTCCAGCTGTCATTTGCTCTGGGGGTTATATTTTTTTGTTTGTTTGCTTGTTTTGGAAACACAAGCACTGCCACATAGCATTAACTTGACACAATTTCATCTGGGTTATTTTTTGTGAAATCATTCAAGTGGAAAAACAGCTGCAGTCATTTCAAATAAGCACAGAAACAGAAGAGATGTCAAGAGACTATCTAATCCATAAAAACACTGAGGCAGGATCTAAACATTCTTCGATGAAACAAATGCCTGACTGTCCTAATCATGAAAACAGCCAAGAAAGCAGAATGCAACCTCCTCTAGTCTTCCACCCTCTAAATCAAAGCTCCTGAGGTAAGGTGTTCCTGTCTGCTCCCACCACTGCCCTCACGGCAAACAACTGTTCTCTGGACACTATTCAGTCAGTCCAGATTTTTTCCTAGTGAGGCATTTATTAGACACAGAGATCCCACTGGGGCCCATGGAATAATGAAACAAACTCCCATCTCCCTTTGTTAGCAGGTGCTCTGTAGGCAAGACACATCCTGGAGAAGTAGCTTGTCTTTTGTTTTTTTTTAAATCTTCTGAAGTCCTCTGAACATCATTTTGTTGATAGCATCTTTCTAAGATGGCCTTTCTGAGATCTTTTTGAATCTTGATCTTTTTCTACAAAACACTTTGCAGAAGTACAAACTTGCAAACATTTCGAAGTGTCACCATAGATGTCTACCTTGAATCCTCTCCTTTAGTCTGCTCTTGCCTGTGCAAGTTTGATTATTAAAATTGTTTACGTATGTTCCTACTCATTTTCTTCCTGAAAACCAATGCACTAAGCTGCCACTGCTAATGGTTTCTCTGTATTTTTGTGGCTTGCCCTCAATCCCTGTTAAGTCATAGACACAACAGAAGAAAAAGAATGAAAATGGAAAATAATACTTATGCAGAAGCTCTTATTGCTTTTTATATCCTCTGCTAATTGAAAACCATTTGGTGCCTTAACCTTTCCAATTTTATTCTTATATGCCTGTGTTCATTTCCAGGAACAACAATGGATTTACCTCTAAGCAATAATATAAAATCTGTTTCACAATTATGAAGGGGCTATCACATTTTTTCCTAGAAGCTTAAATCAATTTAATCTCTTCAGCTCTGAAAACAACTCTCCAAGTACCTTCCATGTAGAGGCAGAGGAAACCTAAGTAGTTTGATAGTTGAAGCTAAAGGTCTTGAAAGATAAAGAACTGTGTATACTAAGGAGGTCAAATTGGTGGATTTAAATTTGTCCAGGTAGGGAATTCAGTACTGAAAACTTCTCTGGAGTTAATTCTTTGTATGAACCAATCCTTTCAATACTATTTAGATGGTAAAAATCACAGGACATGAGCCCTATTTAAACAGTAGAGATAGAAGGTGCAACTCACGTAACAGTTTGATGCACTCTTGAAAAGTGCTTGCATCCATCAAAGAAAATGTTCAACTACAATTTATCCTGTTCTTTTTCTCTGACTTTTTCTGACATACACAAAATCCCAATTTTCTTGTTATTTCACTGCAAGCCCTCTGTCTTCTATTTGGGTACCTTCACCAAATTTTAGATACCTAGAAAGCTTTCCCCACAAAGGAATTCTTTTCTCAGCATGAGATTTTAGAATGCCTATGCTAAACTGGAAATTGCAATTAACATCAGCATGTTTTATACGAACCCTTACTTATTTTAGTAAGTTAAAACCAAAGGCAACCAAAAAGGCAATGTGTAAAAGTTAACCTCAGTAGTTCTTCACTTCCATCATGTTTAGCTTCCATATGGCTTCCATGATCCAAGACTACAGGCCAGGCAATATTTGCATGAAGAGATAGCAAATTTTACGAGACAGTTTGATATAGGTAATAAAATAGACAGGCTTTCCAGCACATGGCTCTCCTCAAGTCCAAAATACTACATGATTTAAAATCCTCTGCTGAATTCCTCACACATAAATGCAGTGAGGTCATGGTGTTCCTTGTGTATGCGGTATTGGTTTTTTATTACAAAAAGGCAATATATTAATGATTTTATTGTCTTTTTTAAAGGTAGTTTTATCAAAGATTTGCACTATCTGTGGAGGAAAGTTTATGAAGATTTACTGTCTGACAGTTGTTCTTTTTAATAGATAAAACAATTCACTGAGAACAAGGTATTGCTGGTATTTCTGTGGACTCCTGCATTAAAGATGGTGAGTTCATGGATGCCTAGAAGCCTTTTCCTCCTCTATGCAGGCTGTTCAGCAGCCAGGATAATACACCACCAGGACAATAGAGACTGTCCATCAACCTGGATAAGAGTTGTTAAAACAAGCCATGGGAAGTCCAGATACACGGATACATGATGGGCAACAGTGTCCAGTGATCAATCATTCTGAGACCACTCAGTCCACAAGGTGCTAGCTCTGAGTCAGCATGTCCTACACTCCTGCAGGTAAAACCACCTGCCATGGGAGGACTACTTAGTGCAAAATAACACAGAAAAAGCCCAAACTCCCCCAAGCCAGCCCAGGTATGACACTATATCCTAATGAGCAAAACCCAAGGACTCAGCACACCAACGAAGTGATGCTCTGGTCTTCAGCCATTCCCAACTTCCAGTACTTTCAATGTTTCACCCATTTGTTTCAGCTGTAGAAGCCTCAAGAAAAGGGGGAAAAGCAGAGAAGGGAAGGAAGAGAAAAAAAAGGAACAGCCAGCTTGGTTCCCCACTGGTCAATCTGCACACATACCCCTCTGTCCTGTTCACATCCATCCCCCACTCAACAGCATGCCTTCAGATGTCGCCCTGTCATGACGTGAGAAAGTTGAGTGATCTCTTTGAACCCAAGCAGGCCTTAAGACATAACATCTGTTATTTTCCAAGTGTTCATACTGGATGATTAAGTGAAAAAAAACGTATATTGCTCTTTTTTAAAAAACAACAAATACTTAAATGGTTAGACATCAGCTAAGTCAAAAATGTAAATCACGAAGAGCAGGAAGAGACATTTTTCCCCCACACTAACTTTGATATGATATGCAGCAGATCATTATCTTTAGCAGCTCTCATATCAGCTTGAAATGCTGGGAAATACACAAAATAATGAAGCAATGTAGTGACGGAGGAAAACTTGTATTAAACACAAAATTTACCTAGGGCAAATTTATTTTGGTGCCAAGAGTTCTGCATACATACAGAGACACTGCAAATACAGCACAACCTTTCAACAGCCACAAAGTTGATCTAGCATGACACACTAACAAATTAAAATTAACATCTCATGGCATTAGCAGTAATTTCATAGGAGGAACTAAGGTTTCTGAAATTCATAACAAACTTTTAATTTCCAACATAAAACAATGATTAGGTGGATACCTGGTGTACATGAGCATGTCTGCATTTGAAAGAAAGTACATTCTTCAGCATGTTGCTAAACCAAGTGCCTTTGTCAAACAATGAGATTTTCCAAAAACAGGTTATATCCAGTTGCACACTTCTCAGTGAAGTAGCAGCATTGAACTTTCCTCCCCCCTTAAGATGACCCAAAGCCATAAAAACTTTTTCATGCATGCCCTCAGCTATGTTTGGATGAAATTAAGTATACAGTACAAATATTCACATTCCTAAGTGCAAAACTGAAACAATGCTCCCAGTGTTCACTGGAGCACTTACTGGGGGGGAAAAAAATACAAACCAAAAAACCAAACTGACATCACCCGAAACTTTACATTCTCAACATATATCCTTTAACTCCCTAAAAAAATACAAAGAATACAGACGTTTCAGCAGCTGAAAGAAAACACTGTGTAAATACTGAGCTTTCAAAAATATGCCACTCACCAAGCTATGAAGGTTGAAGTAACAGGGGAAGGCAAAAAAAGAAGAAAAAAAAAAAGGCGTTTGCAAAATGGCAAAAATGGCAACAGTAAAAAGATTTACTAAGCTACATGTGGGTTTTCAGAACAGTCCCATCAAAAGCTTTTGCCTAAGTATTAACATGCTAGTAAAAACCCTCAAACATAATTTTTCTTTTCTTCTCTCATTTAAAGGCGGATAAAATTTTATTCTTCTTTTATGATAAATCCAACTGCCAAGTCTTCTCTGAAACTTAGGTCCGATTATTTTTTTTTTTACTACAACCATGTAGATAAAAACTGGCAAGCTGCTGTGACAGGTGAAGGCATTTTTATAAGTATGATAAAAAGTTCAAAGTTACAATAATTAGGTCCAGGGAAAAACAAGTCTTAAAAATCCCTTTTTTCCTTAAAGATGAAAAGTGCCAGTGTGATAATTACAATGGGACTAAAAACCTGATCTACCACTCCCAGTTTTCCAATAAGATATCCACACAAAAACAGATGGGTGAGTTTATAACTATCTGCTTACCACCCTGCTCTGTTAAAAATTTGTACTTGTGGAAAAGAAATATGTTTTATCACCAGAGGGTATGGCATGAACACAGTGCCTGCAGTCCGTGCCGACCTCCCAGACAAAAGCAGCCATGTACACTGCAGAGTTTAAAACGAGTCCAGAAGCACGGGGCACAAAGGTGCAGCACCAGGCACTGCTGGTGGCACCCTGTGCTCTGTGTACCCACAACCCAGACCCTGTCACACTGAGGTTTAGCAACTCTGGATAGATCAATTCTATTACAGTCATTTAGGATTTTCTTCACCTGAGGTATTTAATTATGAAAGAAGTTTTTATCTGGCGCTTGCGGGAGAGAGTAAATATCCTGAATTTATTTCCCTATTTAAATGGCAATATACTGAAGAGGAATTTCAAATGTTTATTGATTCTCTTGTCACCCACAAATGTGTTAAAAAAGCCAGGATTCTTTTCACAGTCCTAGATCATTTAGATATACCAAATTATTATACACATCACTCCCTTTGTTCCTACCATTTCCTTTCTTAGAAGTCTTTCATTACATAGTATTAGTTTCACAACTAACAGATTAGACTATTATTTCTGCCAGAGCTACATTATATGATTGCATATGAATCTTGCTTCCTTAAATTCATTTTCATATGAACTAATAAACTAAGCCTGAGGTTCAACTATTTCCTTCTGCAAATAATTTTATGAAAACTGTACAAAATCTTTTTGTTTCTTTAATGCAACAGCTGGCCCACAATTCAATTTTTCCAGATTTTTAGCTTTGTTTTGTCAGCACATTTCATTATCTAATTACCCAGTTTTGCTTTATTATTCATGAGAAATTATAGCACTTGAATCCCTCTTCCAAATATATCCAACAAAATTCATGAAGCTGGATTTATACATTAATTAAAAGTTGTTTTGATTAAAATGAAGGCAAGCATGTTTTGATTGAATTAAGTAGAAAAGGCTTGAAAACATCTGAATTAATGAATAAAAATACAATACCAGTTAACTCTGTATAACTCAGCAAGAATAACACAGCTATTTATCATCTGAAAATTATGAATGTGCCATAACTAATGAAAGCTAGAAGCTGTTGAAAAATAGCAAAGTTGCTTTCTTCTCAGTGACAGACATATATCACAAAACATCCATCATTAAAAATGTGTTCTCCACATTTAATATAAACTCGTTTTTGCCTCAACCCAAAAAAAAGTGAAACTTCACAGAACAAAATACTGGCAATACAATTTTTATCAGGTTTTTCTCCAGGTTTTTCTTCCTATTTCAGTCGGGACAAAACTAAATTGCAGCTTAAAATCTGTGTGTGTGACTCAAAATTTTCATTAGGAGAAAAGAAAACAATGAGAAGTTTGCTGCCAGGAAACAAAAGATTCATTTTACTTGGAAGATAGTTTACCTATTCACACAGAAACACCATATGAGGTCTCACTTCATCATTATTAGGACTTTTTTACCATAAGGATTTAAGATACTTCTTAAGCTGTCATTCAACTAACAGTACATGTGCTGGGCAGAGAAACCCACCCAGAAGGACTGGCTGATGAGCAAAGAGAAAAACCCAGTAAGCAGACAGGGCTAAGAAAAGGCAAATCTGCCTGATGAGTGAAAGAAAGAAAAGGCAAATCTGTGGGCCTCACACACATCCTCCTAACCAGCCAGCCTGACCAGAGATTAAAGAGGCTACTGTGGAGCTGGTGACATTTCCACTCTCTGCAAACATCCCTATTATCTTCCCACAGCATGTAACCAAAACCTGTAAATCTAGAGAAATGAACAAACCAGACTGCTGGGAGCAGTTGGGAGTTGTCCTCAGCCTGTATTTCTGATCAGAACAAACAGCAGGAAGGATATAAGAAGTCTCTTCTTCCAAATCTATACTCTGCCATCCTAAAATTCCACCCATCGTTGTCTTAATCCAGCTACCTCAAAGGATATAAAGCTACACACATACACATCCTGACTTTCTTTTCCCTCTTGCTTTTTTCTGAGGGGTGGCAGTGAAACAATTTGAAATAGTTCTTTCCCAGACTATGTCTTCATAACAGCTCTCCTGTACATGCCCACATGAAGGAAACAAATGCAAATGAAAGACCAAGGCGCACATTCCCGTTTACTGAGGGATATTTACAATTAGGAGGAATATTGTCAGCTACCCCACTGACACAAAGAAGCTGACATGGTAAGAGACACAGTATGAACATGTTTATCAAGAGTGCTCAGAAGGACACTGTCACTTGACCCCGCAGCTCTGCTGGTTTCAGCAGAGGTGATCTTCTGCCTCAGGAATGCCTGTATTAACACACAAGCTGAGAAAATAATCAGAAGTAAGTTAAATCAATTTGCTGCTTTTAGTTCCAAAAATTCACATTATAAAATAAAGTGAAGTAAAGCTTGCAGCTACAGAAAATTACTTACTTCTCTCAACTAATAATTTTAACCTTACAGAGGAGAAAATATGCATAGAGGTCTCTCTCAAACAGAAGAAAAATACTCAGTATTTTTAAAGTCTGAGGAATAATTTAACACATGAAAAGTCCCAGTGCAGCTAGCTATAAGCAGGGTAAAAAAAAAGAAAAAACTGATGTCTTTCAAGGTTGTATTACAGCTTCTGAAAGCTTTTCCCCATTTGTACATTGTCAGACAATCTGTGACTGTGCATGTCTCTGTGCATGAGGATCAACTTCCATTGCTTCTTATTTAGAATAATTTTGTCACCATTAATGGCCCCATTTGCATCTGAGGAACTCACTACTACCAACTGCACTCTTTTGTTTGAACTCTAAGCCAACATTTCAAAGCCTGCTGAACTTAGGTAAGATTGATTGCTCTTCTATGGCAGGGATTGCTGCACCTCTCTGACTGCAAACAATAGGGCAAATGTCCCTCCCTTAAAGAAAATTTCACACAGTTAGATGCAGGTAACAAGGGGAACATCGGGGGCTACTGCTATGCAGATCCATCCAACACATCCATGTTGGTGCCCAGACCCCCAGCTCAAATGCCAAACTCCTCTGACACAGAGCAGCACAGCTGAATGCAAGTAGAACTCACAAGAAATTTCCTCTATCAAAATTATCCCTATAAAAGGGAACATCCAACTGAAGTATGCAATAAAAGTAACTTTATGTCTGGAGAGCACAGCTGATGGGTGGGCTTAACCTGCAGATGAGTTATATCTAATTCCAAACACAAACACTAATAACGAGTTCAGCTTTACAAGAGCAGTACATAAGACAACTGGGAAAAGAAAGATGCATTTAATGCAAACTCTTTTTTCTTATTTTTATTACAGTAACATCTAGAAAATAATTTGTGTGAGAGGATACCACTTAACTGTAAAATGTGAGAAAAAAGACAATCCTCAACTCAACAGCCCTCCTGTATTTGCAGTCTCATTGGATGCATGGCAGCACATGTGGATACAGCCACTTTCCAACAAGGAAGATCATCTGAGAGGGAACAGGACTGGCTCCCTGAAATACACAACATCTCTTTACTTATTTTGCATGAATGATGTAGAAATAAAGCTTTTACTTATGTAACCACATTTGGTTTCTCAATATGACCCCTCAGTCCCATATTATAAAAGATTATAGAATGAAGTCTTGCAGGCAAGGAAACAGAGATTAAGTGATTTATTTGAAATATATAAAGGATGCATCTCAGAGACAGACAATTAAGATCCTCTTAGTTCCAGATCATAGATAGGGGGCATGTGCATGAGAATTTATGGGGGAGAAAAAAAAAGCCAAAATTATGCTTTAAGCTTATTTTTTGGAGGCACTTGGCTCTTCCAAAAACACAGAGGGAAGAATACCTAACTGTTAGTACGATATAGATTGTACAACCAAAACTGCACTGAAAATATCAACAGTTCTGTCAGTTTTGGACCTCTGATCTTCCTGAAGTTTTTGAAACTATGAAGTTCACAGAAACACAGAAAACTCACAATGAAGTTTAAACTACAGCAAATACATGAATCATGCTACTGCAGAAGATCAGCAGATTTTTGCCTTACACATATGGTCAAGCTATTTATAAATTTTCACTTCCCATCAGGCTCAGCATGATGTCAGCTTACAATAACAAGTTAATGTTAATGTTTTCCAGTAATTTCCACAGTGCCATTTAACTGCAAGTGCCCCAGCCAAGGTAAACTTAAGGGCAAAGAAAGGGCTAACTGCATAATCAGAGAGCAACGTTAATGAATTTTTCATCTCTGCTTTGAACATTTGGAATTCTACCTGCAATGTATTTGCCTTTTGTTCCCAAAGTTTAATCTCACTAGTCAGCTGATTACATCTCCCCCAAACGGCTCAAGTATTCCTTCTGATTTTAATTAGTGACAATGCTTCATCGCCTTGTGGATTTTTTCCTCAGACAAACAAGCATCCTACGCTATCGCAGCAAGTGCCAAACTCAAAACTACCAAACATTTTCCAAGCTCTAGTAAGATCATGCACTTTGTCTTACAATCAGCAGCACCACAGCAGATGAACGCTGCCTTTGTGAATTTACCAGTAACAGACAATAATCCAGAATAAAATGATGAAATTTCCTGGGGCTCTTCTCTTCAGAGGAATTAGAAGCTGGTCAGAAAGATATGTTCTTTATTGTTATTTTCTCTCTTCTCTCTTCCATTTGCATGCAACTGATGTGTTTTTGACAAAAGGGAATGTCAACAGCAGCAGTTTTTATGGCAGAAAAGATTTTTTGAAAAGCAAGTTCTTCCAACACTTTCCTTTACTCAAGACCACCTTCTCCAACATTTGCACATGCTTGCCTTTGATTTTATTATCCCAGAGGAGTTCAGCTGTTTAATTGTCTCTAAGAACAGTTTTTTAAAGCCACTTAACCCTCTACTCAGCTTTGGATATTGAACTGCAGAGATTGTTGCCTTCTGAACACACTGGTGCCAGTAGCAAATGTTACCATGCCCGCCACTTTTTCGACACCACATCCTGCTGAAGTTTACCAATTTCAAACATCCTACCCAGGTTTCTAATGAAACCAAGCTCCCCATTCCCTTCAGTCACATCAATTAGGTTAGCAGAAGCCTGATATTGAAAGTGGAATATTTAAATGTATTTAAATAATATCCAAAGATTTAAATCTTACTTGTTTTTGCTGAAATGGCTCCAAGATGACCACCAGCTGACCTATGGCAGCTGTAACAGCCAGCAGCCAGAGGACTAGTGATGATCAGCTGCATTTAAACTGCTGTGCACAAGCTGTTTGCAGAGCATGAGCCTACACAAATCCTCTGGCATTAGGGCCTCAAAACTGGCAACGAGAACAGCAACTAGGCACCCATTTCACTAAATGCCAGACTGGCTCAAGGCACCTGAAAACCATCCTGCATCAGTGATAGAAGGGACTATAAGGATACTTCATATCCTTTTTCATTCAAATAAACACCAAACACAAGTGGTAAGAGTATCTCAATGGGTTTTTCACTGTGTTATCCCTTTGCAATCCCAGTACCAATCTGGTCATGCTTGTGTTCACCTCCACCCACCACTCCACAGGCCATGTCCTGTCACTTCTGTATTTTATCAATGGCTGCAATTGCAAAATCACCCACTAAAACCAACAGATTCTTTAGCTAACAGATTAAACACTTTATTTTACCATCTTTAGATAAACTAAACCAGGATACAGGGGGAGCTTATGGTTTCAAGTCACTTCACAGTGAATTTAGCAGAACAGAAATGAGTGGAAGGCACTGCTACTCTCACTCAGGTTTCCACTACTTTGTTCATAATCTCTGATGTAAGGGAGCCAAAGAGGTGCCACTGTCCATCTCCCTTACCACCATTTTATACAAGTGTCCATTCCATACCCTGTCCTCAATCCTGACCACAAAGTATCCACTTTGGTTATCAGCAAATTATGCTGGGGATTGATGGTTTATTTTGAAGAATCATCTCATAAAGCTGCATATTTTTTGCAGCTTCAAGCAGTAAAATTCACTACAGAGCTAAAGCTACAATAAAGCACATATAACAGTATCAAGTATGACTGCTTCAAATAAACTAAAATGCTATGAATATTTCAATTTGGCAAAGAAAGCCAACAAAATGAACTAGCAGGAACATGTCAGAAGTTAGGGAATCCACAGAGGTAGTTTAAGAGTCTACTAAAATTCCACAAAATTCCATGGTTTAACTGTACTTACTAAAACAAAATAACTTTATTTGAAACCAAGTTTCCTCTTTCCTCCTCCAAACACCATTATGCATTTTCTGTGCACTTGATCAGTCTTGTTGGCTTTACAGCACATTAAAAATTATCAACCAGATGCAAAATTTACTTGATGTTAACGAGGATGAGTTCTAGTTACAAATAACAACAGAGTAAGAGCCCTCTGTTAAACAAGTTAAAAGGCAAAAATAAAATACTTACTGGTGACATTACAGTTTTCACTACCTAAAGCTGTGAAGAGATGCCCTACAGACAGCATTGTTTACAATACAGTAGCAATATTTATGTTTTGTATTATAAACCATGAAAGAAATGAAAAAATTCCTCAAATTTATCACCTTTGTTTTAGTTACTGTAGAACCTGTGAAAATTTCATACTCGTCAACCAAAATAACCTGTTTTATTCACAAGAAACCAGGCTAATTAAAGAAAAATACCTAAATCAAGTTTGTCTAATTCAGTTTTGTGTCAACACCTCCTGCTCACAGCACCACAACTGAACGGCATCATCCAGGGACACCTCCAAAGTGCTTTATGTTTCTATAACTGCAGCAAACTGGAGGATTTTGTGGTGCATAATCATGGTGCTGTAATTCTATTCAACAAAGCTGTCTGTGTAAAACTCCAGGGATTTTTAACGTAGATAACCCCATCATAAGCCTTGGTCATGACTGAATGCAAAAATATATGACTGACTCCCAACTTCCAAGCCTTTCTTCCTGTTGTCCTATCCAATCTTTATAAATATCACTGACATAAAACTGAATTAAAAGATAACATGCAGATGGAACATTAATTCTTCTGAAAAGAAAAGGCTGATGGAAAAACATTAGCAAGACTCAACTAGTCAAAGAGTTGACGGAAAAAACATCTCCCTTTCTGAGGAAATCGAATAGCCTACTGCACAAATTACAGCTGTAATCATTTGAGAGCTGGACATGGATGAGTTTAGGAACATTTGCAACTTGACTTAAGAAATATTTAGGATGAGATCATTTATTTGGACCATGTGATCACAGAACTTCAAAAATTCAACTTCACAGGAAATTAACTTCTTCGACTGTTCACAAAAGTGAACAGTTCACCACATTGTACAAGACTGAAAACAGCTTTAAATGTCATTAGAACTATTAACTCTTGTATCAAATTGGATTAAATGACAGTGCTATATATTCAATGTATCTGTCTGAAAGAGTAACTTAATTTTTTTCTTGTCTATAGGTACAATAGGGCTTTTCAGAAAAATGAAAAATTATGAAAATGGAACAACTCTAAGAGCTACATTACTTTGCAGTTATATTTCCTTCTTTAATACTGTCTCTACCACTTTTACCAATACTTCCTATTTTTTTTTAGAGAAAACAATATTCTCCGTTTATTGCTAAAGGCAGTGTGATGTTTCAAAGCTAGCACTTTTTTACTCACCAGTGATGACTGAGTACCAAGAGGTCATATTACACATATTTCAAAACTAGTAAAACATAAAAAGCTCATTTTGGCTTTCATAAGCTTTTTTCACTTCAGACAACTGAAGATGCTGGATGCTGCAACATAATTTTTAAATGTTTCTAATTAATGTACAATAATCCAAAAGAAATAACTACAGTCAGAACTGTATTCCCTCCTCAGTTCCCAACATCTATGAATTTATTTTATTTTGATTAATTTTCAAGTAATAGCTTACAGTATGATAACTCAGAAATATAAATTATTGTCTCAAACCAGCAAATTAAAAAGAAGGTGTTTCTATTGCTGGAAGCCCTTGATGCATTTCATTCTATTTATGGCCACTTTTAATATTAGTACCACCATGGATGTTTGAAATCCTAACAAGGATTTCAAATTGCTTAACAAGGCTCCCCTAAGACTTCCTAAACCTGAGGTGATGATGATGATGAGGTGAGTCTCTTTTGAAATGCTTCAGGATTTTCTATGGGCTGCAGTTTTATGCTGCAAGACAGGATACACACATAGAGCACACATTTTTTATTAGATGTTACATCAGGAAATAAAGTCTAACAAAAATCTGGCAACAGGCTGTATATGTGAAATCTTTTGGAGTGTTACCATGTCCATCTCTACATCTTCCTGAGGCTTTTTTTGGAAGTGGGTAGTATTTACTAGATGGGAAAACAGGAGAATCAGCAGAGCACACATATTTTTATGCTGATATCACTTACTTTTCTACTAACATAATAACCTAAAAAGTATTAAGCATGTAGCATGTTTCAGATAACATATTGACAACATGACATAAACTTTCTTCTTTGTCTTGAGTTGGTTTGGGTTCAAAAGTGACTTCATTCCAAAGGGCAAAGGCTCTACCTGGTTATTTCTTATGGCACAAAATAATTCAAAAGGTACAACAATCAAGCATGCACTCAAGCATGGCTCCACCTATATTTTCTGTGGGAAAAAAAAGTTAATATTGTGCTCTTTATGCTTCCTATTCTATTTGCCAGCAGTGTCTGTTTCACCAATGAAACAAGATGGACAGAAGCTTGGAAGAATAAATGAAAGATTTTGTGCACTTTACAAATGTGAGATGAGCACATAACAGGTGTTTTGTCTGCTATATAAGTGTTTTGTAGGGACTGAGAGAAGTTGGCTTTTCTACCTTGGTTTTTTCTTTTTTAAGACTATAAATTTAATGTTATAAAACTAAACAAATGCATGCATTTGGACTGGTGAAAGGAAGAAAAGGTGCTTAGAGAATTAATCGTACTCAAGTAGAACTTGGAATGAACTATAAATGTTCAGTATCTTCCATTTAGGTCAGATTTTTTTTAGTGTTGAATTTTTAAGTGATTTGTCAAAGCGAAAAGGAAGGTTTAATATTTCTGATGCATCTGCACCAAAAAAAGACGGATCAGATTTTCAAAATTTAAAGCTTTCCCAATACACACATCTGTCACAAAGACCCTTTTGCATCTTTGAAAATATCTGTGTATATCTGAGGGGGAAAAAAATAAGTATTGCTGATTTTTCACAATAAAAACATGCCAGAATGAACTACAATCTGCAGAGGTTACCTGCCAAATAGAGACTGAGACATTAATTGCAGATGTAAAGATGTACTGAATCTGAAGTTTACACTTCTGAACAAAATCAATATACATATACATTTGGTCTGCATTTCTGACAGCATGGTAATTACTCCAGTGCAATACCATGACAGCAGCTATTCTGTAAGAGAGGATGAGGTCCAAAACAGAGATAAAAAGGAGCAAACATCTGAAACAAGTGCTGATGAGAGGGAGTTGATAGTGAGGGTGCCAGAGGAAAGAGGGTAGAGATAACAGAGGCACAAGCTTGAGAAGGAATTAGGGAGGGCAGAATAGAAGCACCTGCTGCTTATCATTCCTTCAGAAGCCTTATTAATTCTTTGGTTGCTTAAAGCTGTGGGGGAGGTTTCCACACTCCCAAACATCAAGGAGACTCTGATGATCCAAAGACAATCACCTTTTATGAAGTACAGGAAAGGAGGGATCTTGACAGGTGATAAATTTAGAAGCATCCCTCACCCTCTCAGCATCTCCCCTTGCTCTCTTCTGCAGTTAGACCATACCTAGGCTGTTTCCAGCACCTAAGGAAGGCCCTGCAGGATACTACGAGTCCAAGAGCTGCCTGCAGCTCCATGGGAAGCCACATTTTTCATCACCCAACTTAGAATGCACATTATTATCACTTCTGGCCTTGCACAGGACCATCCCCAAAAGTCACACCATGTGCTTGAGAGCATTGTCCAAAGGCTTCCTGAACTCTGTCAGGCTGCTGCTGTGACCATTCAATGCAGAGTCTGTTCCAGTGCCTGGCCACACTCTCTGCTGTTTTCCTGATATCCAACTGAAACCTCTCCCAACTCATCCTCATGCTGTTTCCTTAATTCCTGGTCACAAGAGTAAAGAGGCCAGTATCTGCTCCTCCTCTTCCCCTCTCAAGGAAGCTGCACTCTGCAATGAGATCTCCCCTCAGTCACCTCTTCTCCAGACTGAACACAGCAAGAGACCTCAGCCACTCCTCATACAGCTGCCCCTCAAGGCCCTTCATCAATCTCATGAACAACCTCTGGACATTCCCTGATAGTGACATGTCTTTCTTATATTTTGTCACCCAGAACTGCACACAACATTCCAGGTGAGGCCGCCCCAGGGCAGAGCAGAGCAGGACAATCCCCTCCCTCGCCTGGCTGGTGATGCTGCGCCTGATATACCCCAGGACAGGGCTGGCCCTCCCGGCTGCCAGGGAGATGCCATCAACCAGGACCCCAAGGACCCTTTCCATGGGGCTGTTCTCCAACTTCTCACTTCCCAGTCTATACACACAACCAGGGCTGCCCTGTCCCAAGTGCAGAATTGGCCACTTGTCATTGCTAAACTTCAGAGTTGTTGGTTGCCCATCTCTCTAATTTGTTGAGGTCTCTCTGCAAGGCCTCTCTGCCCTCAAGGGAGTTGACAGCTCCTCCCAGTTTAGTGTCACTGGCTTTTAGTTGAGAGTTTTAGTAGAAATGCCTCAGAAGTGGAAGCATGTAGTACTAGACAGTGCTGTGCACAAACTGTGCTTCAGTAGAGCTTTGCTCCCCACACTGCCCCTGACCTAAAAGCAAAGCCTGCACAGACCCTTACAGCAATGCACCACTCCTCCTCCTCCAAATAAACTCTCCACCACTAGGTACAACCCTAACACAGCTTCTCCTTGTTAATCATACACCCACAAACTTTCTCTCCCATGTACTTTCTTAATGTCTGTCAAATTTCTGTACAACCCTTCCTACACCTGGGCATCCATTTACCTCTCTTTTCTGCCCTATGCACAAACAGCACGGGAGGAACAAAACCAGAGGAACACATTTACAGAGGATGTTCAAGTTCAGATTGAGACCTTTAGAGCCTCAGTGAAAAAACCCACACTTTAAAGTCAAACAACAGTGTGAAAAAATATTCTTTGAAAATTTTAGCACAACAGCTACTTCAAAAATGGTGGTATTTTAAGATACTTAAACATATAAATGCAAGAAAAAAAAGAAGAAACACTACTGCAAGAAATGCCTGTGAAATATCAAAAAAATCCAAAGCAAAAGATTCTTGCATCCTGGTCTTAAAGATTGGTAATTCCTTACTGAGTAGTTACCCACTTCAGAACACTCATACTTCTTCATTTTCTTCTCCCACCCAACATTCTTTTGAAAGCCCATTTTCCCAGCTTTCTCTTCCTGTCATGGAGGATACTCTTCTCTTTTGTAAACAGGCTGAGAGAGCTTCCAAAAACCACAGAAGGTACCTTCCCCTATTTCTCACTATAGCCTGAACTTCTGAGAACACAGAGAATAGTAAAAAGGCCTCACAGTATCTAAGTATTTTTCATACATCCTCAAGCAGTCAGAACTTATCATGGATGGGTATTTTTAGAAGCATATCCAGAAAGTGTATTCATGATTGTCCTTTTGGCTCTGAAAGTTTTAAAGACATGGTTCCTAGATCAAAAGGAAAGGGGGAAAAAAATCCTATGCGGGTTGGATGGAAAACATGTCTTTGGAGATGAAAAATGAACTCCACGGAGTACTAAATTAATGCGCTGCACCACCTAGGAGAATATTATATCTTTGGTACGCTTTACAAGTTTCAACTTTTCCCTTCCCAACTGTAAAAACATCCTCTCCCAGTGACAGAGTGATAGGATTGCTTTCCTGACTAATCATGAGGGATACTTACAGATTCATAATACAGAACAGGTGCAAGAAATATGTACAGAATGGAACACTTAAAAATTCAGACTTCACAACAGTTCAGTTGTTGTTCTCTGAGGTCTAAATCAAATTGCTCAGCCAGTTCCTAGAATAGTCCAACTCTCTTCAGGAAGACTTCAGTAATGAAAAGTAAAACACTATGCTGACAGTTATTTGTTTCCCACATGTCCATCATTTAAAAACAAAATAATGCATCCACTGTGAAAACTGGACCTATAAAGAGGATTTCTCTTTGTTAACATCTAATCAAAGTTGTTTTATATAATCACTTATACAGACAGTGTTTTCAGTCACTGCACAATTATCCACAAACACATCTAGAGATGCCAGGTTGTATGGATGTATGGATGGCTGTAACTGAACATCAGGTACCTTAAATGGCCACACACACAGAGGCACCCAAAACCTCTGCTAGCAGGGCTGCAGGAGCTTTTATTCATAAAGGAGTGGAATTAGGTACACTAGAACAGGAAGGCCAAAACATTTGCAAAGCAACTGCTTACCATAACCAGAGTAACAAGTGTCAAAATCTAGGGTATGGGAGAGAGGGAAGCAGTGCATCCATCAAGGCATCTCTCTCCCTGTACAGAGGGGGGCAATTGACATGCTTTCCCTGGCACAACCCAGAGTAATCATTATTATAGTTACCTCCCAATTAAAACAGCAGTTGTTTTCACTGACTGATGAATGTTGGTAAACCGTGCTGTTTGGTTTTTTTTTTACTAGAAAGATGTGACCCCACAAGGTTTACAACAACAGCATCTTTGCATCTCCTTAGATGCTGTAGGAAGGAACTCAATAATGATGCAGAAACTAGAAAGACCTAATAGAGTTGTAAGAGCTGTGTACATCTATGTCCTTTTGGAAAGTGGTGACATGTCTTAGGAAGTCAGACGATATTTGGGAGCATTACTAATTACAGTTAAAGCAACTTCAAAGCACTGTACAACTAGCAGGGCTGCCCAGTCAATCAGTCGGATTACATGTCTTTTTCTCGGTTTGTTTTTTTTTAATTAAAAAAACAGCTGAAAGAAAACCACTGGCAAAATCTCATCAATGACTCTCTTTCAGAGACTGCCCCCTCCCATTCCTGGAACTCAGCTGCATTTCTGTTGCATTCATAGATACAAATCGCATTCTCAAATGCTTACTGCCTCCTCCTATCAGTGTACCCTTATGTAACAGTCAATACAAATTTGCAACAAAGAAATGAGACAACTGTTCTGTTATTGCCAGCTCCATATAAGTCACTGTCTCCAACTTGACATCAGTATTCCATTTCTCTTTGTACTAATCTTAAAAGTAAGGCTTATCTTGAACACTAAAGACTAAGGTTAGAAAAGAAACAGCTGAAAGGAAGTTTCACTGGAAAACATTTAATTTTAGCAGGTTTATTTCTTTGATCAGTAGATAATGTAAGGTTTGTTTACTAGATTGAGTTTTTATAAGCCAACATTGACTTGCTACACTTCAAACTTCATTGCCAAGACAAATAAAATGTAATTCACCATAGACAATGTTTCTAGGCTACTGAATAAAGCCAAGTAAACAATACACTACTTCCCCATTCATTGTCTCAGAAAGTAGAGGTCCTCTGTCTTCGAAACAAAACAAGAAAAAAAATAATGCTCACTGACAACAGTGCTGCTAATTCACACTAAGGATTTTTAGGTGAAAATAATAAATAGTACACCTCTCTCTTTTACCCAGCATCAAGGACCAGCACCCAAGAATGGCCTTCAAAATGTATTTGACTTGTCTCCTCATATTCTCACACCGTAGTCACTGGAGTCTGTGGGGTTTTCTTACCTATTCAGTCCAATAAAAGGAAGGTCCAGAGACTGCTTATGAGTTCCCCTTCTGGCATCATTCTGCCTCGCTTTATTTTCAAATTATTTAAACTCTACTTAGTCCTCTGAGCAATACTCAAGTATTAAACTTATAAAACACAAAAGTGATCACAATCTGAAATACCTAAAGCTTGACCTTCCTTTGGAGCCATTCCAGCTAAAATCCTCCTCCTCTCAAAGGAAGGAAAGAGGCATCTGCATTCATTAGGCAGACTCTACTTTCATCAACAACAACCTGTCCTAATACAACTCTGCCAGATAATTAAACTACCTAATATACTGATGTTTTCATCATGAATTGCTGCTTTTCATTAGTACAACCACATACTGAATTTTTATCTTCCAAAAAGTCACATCCATACATCTCTGGCTCAAAAGTGCTGGAAGCTAAGACAGCACATGCAGATGTTTCTCCAGCTGCTTTGTCTGCCTTACTCTTTTTCCTAGGCTTGTGCTCTCAGTCCTTGCTGGAGGGAGCACCCTGACTCAGACAAACCTTTACAGGATCCAGTATAGGTGTTATAAGGTTGTGTTCTTGTCCTGATTTCCTTGTTGCTCTAAAGAAGGCTCCAACCATCCTTTAAATCAATTATTTCATCTTTTAATCATGTCTTCCAGCTCTCCATTAAGATTTAAAGAATCAGCATACCCAAAGAGTTGATACAGATAATTTAAAATTCTACCATTGCACAAACCTTGATGCATTCAATAAACTCCAGAAAGAATAATAAAAAATAAATAGTACATGACTTTCATAGTATTCAAGGCCAGGCTAGATGGGTCTCTGAGCAACCTCGTGAAGGAAAAGGCGTCCCTGCCCAGGGCAGGGGGGTTGGAACCTGATCTTTAAGGTCTCTTCCAACCCAAACAATTCCATGATTCTATGATAAAAGTCTCGTACAGAAAAACCCACCATGCAACCATGCAGGTGTTTTAATTATATTTTTTTTAATACAAGGGCTTTCATTTTAAAGAGTTTTCAGAGAGATGAGTCTAGTTCTGTAAGATGCTGCTGTTCTCTGAAAAGTAACTGACAAGTTCTTGACCCAAAAAAGTCAGTAGAAAGTTAAATTTTTAAAATTAATATTAAATAATGTAAAGAGTTATGAAGCCAAATATCTCCCATAAGTCTGATTTCTGTCACATGCAACTGAGTCAATGTGACTCATTCCGTTCTTTAGATTGGAGATGCAAGTGTTGCTTTTCAAAAACAAAATAAAAAAGGTTCAAAATCTCAAAACAACATTCCTTGCACGAGACTTTGCATTCATATGCCTAACAGAACTGTTTGAATTAGAGATCACAAAAAAACAAACAAACAAGGAAAAATCAACCTCACACACACAAACACATACTTTGAACCAGCTGGCTGCTCTAAGACCACAGAATTTTGTGGATAAAAATTAAGTTTGGAGAAAGTTTGAACATTAAGCATAACGATTTGTGAAAAGCAAATGCTGCTGATTGCTGACACTCAAAACAACATTAAGTAAGTGAATTTCTTCCATTTTTATCTTCATGAATTTTCAACCGTGCACCAAAGCATAACAAATTCTCCGTTTCATCTGCCAGTTCTATTTTGTATGTCTTTAAGAACAGATCCCCAGAGAGAAGGAATGCAGTTTTTCTCTTGCAATGCAAAACATTGGCATATGTTCAGGGAAGAAATCTTGGGATAAATCAGTAGGAGTGACAAAGTAACAGGAGTAAGTGGGAAGATGGCAGTGAGAGGAAGAGAAGCTACCAGCCAGGCCTCAGATGAGAAGATGGGGGAGAGAGAGAAATGTTCCTAGGGACCACAGCAGAGCAAGCAGAATTTCTGTGACTTTTGAGTTACAGCAGTGACCAAAACCAGTCACAACAGGAAGGATCCACCTGCAAGAACATGACAGACAAGCAGAGGATTTTTTAAAAATTTTATTCTATGCAGTTGTTTGATTGCTTGTACAAGTACACCAAAAATGTAAAATACTCATCATCACCAAAGCAGATTCCAGACAGACACTGTTCTTTAATGATACGTGCAGCAAGGAACATCTATCAAAAGCTTTATCTTGGACTGTGCAATCCATCTCCTGGTGAAGGAACAAACGGAGGCACACAAAGTTATGTAGTTCCCTCCATACATAAGCAGAAAGTGATGAGGAAGAAGTTACTGAATCACCCTTCCTCCTAATCCATGCTCAAAAAATGCCAAAAAGAATGCAAAAAGTTCTTCAAATAGAACGGCCAAATAAGAGAAGCAAACCTTTTTGTACTGATTTCTATCCCAATCTCAAGCTAGACACTGTCAGCATGTAGAAAGTAAGGCAGCACCTTCAACATTTCAGAACAAGGCACAGACAAGTTAATGAAAACACAATGTCTCTTTTAATAACTTTCATTGACCCAATCCCCTGTGTTCTGAAAAAATATAACTGTAGGCTTGCCAAAGTGAATGTGAAGATCAAACTGATAAAACACAAGATAATGAGTCAATTGATGTGTAGATTCATTCATTTGAAAAACAAATAAACCTCAACAGTAATTACATCTGCTCATGATTAATGGCAGCTGCCCAAAGGATTCTTCTTGATATGAACAGCATGTAAGGGTATATACACTCTCACTGGAGTACAGATTTTTCCAGGATACAAATGTGAAAAAGATTTCTGGAAACTAGTGAGTGCAGAACTGTGCCTGAAAGCTCCAGTCATACTATTGCTATTCCCTGTACTAAAAACAACTGGATTCTCCATCTATGAACATCACACAGGCTCCAAAATCCAACATCAATCATGTTAACTGATTCTCCCAAGATAAAAACAAAAGCTGAAGTCTAACATCTGCTTTCCTTGGCAAACCAATCTGAAAGCTTATGCATTTGGGAGGGTTTTTTAATCATCATAAATAACCCACAACCAGATGAATTAAAGGTGCAGCCTTGTTTTCTGGACCAATCTTTATAGGGTCGCTGTAACTTTTCTTCACTTTGACTCACTAAAAAGGAAGGGTTTAAAGAATTAGAGGAATTAAAAGGTCTGTGTGCAGATGCAGCCTGTGATATTGCTGGGATCACAGAGACAAGACACAATAGCTGACATGTTTGGGGTAATGCAGTGGAGGGATACAGGTTCTTTAGGAAGGACAGGTAGGCAAGATGAGAAGATGGAGGTTGACCTCTCTGTGGCAGGACAATTGGAATGAACAAAGCTTTGCCCGGGAATGGATGATGAGCCAGCTGGGAGCTTAGAGCTAAGGACTGAGGTGTGTGTGACACTGCCAAGGGTGCCTGCTACAAGCTGCCAAACCAGGCAGAACGAGTGGACAAGGGCTTCTACAGACAGCTGGAAACAGCCTTGTGTCACCAGGCCCTGCTCCTCATGGGGGGCTTCAACCACCCTGGCAGCTGCTGGGTGACCAACACGGTGTAAGAACCCAGAGGCCTCTGAGAGAGCACTACTGACAACTCCCCAGTAAAAGCAGCAGAGGAAACAAGGAGAGAAGCTCTGCTGGAACTCAATCGCAACCAAGGAATATGGATATGAGGGTAAAAGGCAGCCTTGCCTAGTTCATTCTGAATTTCTCAGTTTTTCCGGGAAGAAGAAATATATACTGCAGAAGTTCCAATCCCAAAGAGGCAGAAGGTCAAAAGAACATTTGATCCTTTGATAAGGAAACCTCACAAACTTCCCAAATATTTGTAAGTTCCTTGGCAACAGCCAGAAGTCAGAAAGATTCACAAACATAAAGGCTTCCCTAGTCAAATTTTGATACTCTTCCAGAAGTCCCTACATAAAGCTCTGGATGAGCTCTTCCTTTCAGCTGATCAGCTAAAAAGCCTAGATCCTAAAAACAAGACAAGCCAGAAATGTTTCATTATTCAAGAAAGCTAGTACAAATTTTCTGCATTTTCTTGTGAATTAGAAACTTGATTTCCTTCCCCAACCCATGCCAATTTGGATTATGGAGCAAAGCAGAACCTGTACTCATAAAGAAAACATTAAGCATAGAAAAGATTTTTCGGTTGCCTTATTCAAGTCAGTGCATTTTCTTATGATGCAGAACTGCTTCTTGAAGAATATCATCAGCTCCCCATGTGTTGCAGAACAGCAGCACCCTCTTAGATAATTCTTGAAAAGAATTATTCTGTAAAACCTGTAAAGCATAACGTTATTTTATCCTCATGGACATTCCTATTCCTATGCAAACTGAGCCACAGCTAAAACACTGGAGAAAAAGACATGTTTTCACATAATGCAGGGGTCTGAACTGAAATATCCACTACACCCACTGTCAAAAAACATTTCTTGGCAATCTCAGCATTTTGAAAACCAAGCCATGTCTGGACAAGCACTACATGCTGAACTGTTTTTGAATGATCTTTCTATAAATTAACATTTGGCTTGCAACAGATGAAGTGATTACATAACTGAAGCAAAACTGAAATATACCTTCACAATTTACTACATCTGGCACTGCCATCTAATTCTGAATAATTCCAGCCCTCTTTTTCAGAACTTGACAGTATGTGAACATCGTAGCAATGAACTTAGTAGCTTCTCATGTGACTGAACAAATGAAATTACTGAACTCCATTTTCCTAAATTATTTGCCTTGCATTGCTGGAAAAATGTATATTTTATTGAGTTTTGTACAGACTTGCTCTTTTTAGAAGAGATTTTTGTTGTGGTTTTATTTCAAGGAGGATGACAAATCCTCCACTGTGTCATGGAAAAGCAGCGCAAACAGTTTCCAACAGTGCCGCATCGCCATCTCTCCCAGTGAGCCTTCTGAGAAACAGTGCTTTAACCAATAGTCCTCATAACGTCATTTTCTACATTTCAATAAGCCTTACCAGCAGATTTGCAAGTGCCAATTAACAGTGATAAAAAGAAAACTGAAAGCAGGCATCCAGCAACCCCTAAGAAGTCACAATACCTTCCTCTTTGTACCGCTTACCAAAGGTGCAAGGTTGAACTACCTGGCACTGGTAATTTGGAGCTACAACAAACACCACTGCCTTGCCTCCATTTTTTGAACATCTTTACCACCCTAAGGTATTTCTTCTGAATGTTTTCTTATTTTAAACTAGCAACAGATAGTTGCCATACATGTCAGCTGTACACTAAATTAAATCAAGCATTAAATAAAGATTTTGAGCACCCTTGATTCATAAGTGGTAACGGCAAAGCCCAAGACAAATGTGAGAAACCAAACCACTGAACTGTTACGGTACCACTGACATTTTCGGAAAGAATATTCTCTGACAGCACCGGTCTCTCCTTGCGCAGTACAAATTGCAGTAGTAGCTCCCAGTAGCTACTCAAAACTGATGAAAAATCAGGTTAAAGCTCTGGGAATATCTCCCACCTCACAGCTGTGGAAAGCACCATACAGCTATGCACAAGATCATAATACTGAATTAAAAACTAGATCATCCTTTGGGCTCTTTCATATCTACTCTCCACTATTATGATTATTTATTATTATTTTTTCCAGGTAACTGAAAAGAAGGCAATTAACTCTATACACTACTGCCAGTCCAACCTCATGAGCAGAGTTATAATCACTTTGGGTTGAGAAAGTGTTTCATTCTCACTGTTGGAACAACTCTCTCTTCCTAACACTTCAGGAGCTGTGACACAGCAGGGCTGCACAGCTAATTTGAGGATGGCAATCTCCCCCTTCCCACACAGACACAGAAGTTCACAGGTCCAATCACTTGCATGTGTCAGGTGCATTGACTGCTTTTCAGAGCAGGAGCCCATCCCACACCCTGCAAAACCCTTCACTCTGACCAACCATCATCCAAATCCAGATTCAACTGCCTGAAACCCTTTACAGGTAAAATTGACATTAACAACCCTGGAGGGAGCCCTCATTTCCTAGATTTCCTGAAAGTCTTGCTTTTAAAGGTAAATAACGTGCTGGAAAAGATACAATTAAAAACCAAATCAAAACAGCCATACACACCCCAGCTTACAGTGGGAATGTGTAAACTTGCTAACAAAGGCAGACCAACAGAGCTGATCGTGTACAATACGGCTTTGTTGGAGGGTTGCTTGTGAAAAACAGGCAATAAAAATCAGTAACTTATTACCATGATAGCTTAAAAATGAAACACAGTGAACTGACTGCCATAAAGCAGGGAAATGATATATGGAGAATGAAGAAATTTCTGATAAGTGAGCTGTTCTCCAGAATGTTTCCAGAAGACAGCAGTATAAAGCTTACCACAACTTGTACGGCACACTGTTGCTGTAGCAGGAAAAGCAAATGAAGTAATAAATAATTATGTGGGTAAGTAGCAAGTCTGAATATATATACAACGCTATTGGTGCAGGGAGTTCAGATTTGCCTGAGGTTTTCTGTCATTTTGGGCAAGTCACACAGATCTCTCTGTAAATTCAGATAGGGATATTTGCTCTTAAAGCACTCTAATCTCTGGAGATGAAATATTACATGAAACGTAAATGTTACTACTTACAGCTTACTGCCTTCAAATGACAGCTGAAATGTGCATTCCACATTTATCATCTGACAGAATCAACTCAAAAGCAGTCTTTCATGTATGTTTTGACAACTTGTGAATGTTAAGCACAACTCATGGTATGTTATCTGACTGTCAAGTGTGACCAAAATTTTTTTTTTTAAAAAGCCCTACTGTAAAAAAAAGAAATAAATAAAATAAAAAATAAAACACCCTCACAAAAGGAGAAGAAATCCATGCACAACAAGCCTCCCAGGCTTACTTGCAGCAGGGTTCCATGAAGACAGTTCTGTCGCAGGCCGGGAGCGGCGCAGTCCGGCAGCCCCCGCAGCAGGGCCAGCGCCGTGTGCGGAACCTCATTGGCCAGAACGAAGGGAACGAGGGCCCGGCCCGACATCTCCCGGCAGCGGTACACGGGGGAGTGCCCACACCTGGGAAAAGGAGAGACACCTGCTGTTTGTCACCCAGCAACCCACTGGGCTGCCCAAAACAGCACAAAGGATAATGCAATGAAAACTAAAACACGCTTCTCAAAAAATCCAAGATACAGCCTTCTCGGCAGTGAAAGATAAGTCATACTAGAGCTATGCCAGAGGATTTGTTTTCATTCACAAGTTCTGGTGTTTACATAAAGGAAAGAATAAAAAAGGAAATAATGCAATTATGCCATTAAACAGGTAAGTATATAGTCCTGAAGCATCTTTCTGGATGTTTATGTTACTAATCACATTCAAAAGCATTACGAGTTTGACCTAAACTGTTAGCTCCATGTTGTTAATTGGATGTTTCCATGAGAACACAACATGGTGTCTACTAAATTTTGGGCCAAATGTCCCACTGGTTTTTAGAACATGTTTAAAGGCAGAAAATAAAAGATATAGTGGAAAATAATTTTCCATTATTTATAATTAGTATCTAAAGGAAAAATACTTTTTATTTAAAATTAACTGCTAAGATGCAAGACTCTATAGAAAGCAAATGCCAAAAAGAATCGTTTATCTTTTAGTGCTATTAAGGTCTTGATGACTGGCTGTAGATTTCTGAAAATACATATAGAATGAGCTAACAATAACACATTAACCAGTCATGTACTACTTCAGTAGCATGCAGACTGAATTGACATGAGTAAGAGTCCTTTATCAGATAAGTAGGTTAGGCAAAGTCTTTCGAAGACAGCAATTCTTCCATGTGTCAATTTTGGTAATGCAGGTACAATTCAGCCACCCAGAAAACGGAGAAAACTACTACAGAGTTTAGACAACAGAAGGCCAAATGTCTTAGGTGATGGAAGATGCAGTACGGCTGAAGTTATGCTCTGATACCTCCCAGATGATTGTGATGACTCACGAGATGGCCTTCCCTACTCCACTACTCTCATCCCTTTCCTGAATTGCTCCCTATGTATTTTCACCTTACACAATCGCATGTAGATGAGATTTTCCCCTGCCAAAATGATTTTGACCTCTGCTGAAAAAAAAAACAAAAAATCCTGCAGTGTCATGCCTATATTTTTAAAAATTAAAAAAAACTAAAGGGTATTCTAAATTTTCAAGTATCTTTACCAAATTTAAATCAATACTCAAAGTAGTACTTTAGTTCACATGAAAGAAATACAGAGAACGGGTTCCATCTTGAACCAGCAACCAAATAATAGAGTTTTGAACACTAAGAAACTAAACAGTCTTATCTGAAATAGATATATTATGCCATGGCACGCCTTAAAGACACAGATCTCCGAGAGAGGAACTACTCCCGGAACAACAGGTTTTTGAGGCAATTTTCACCCTTGTAAATAAGGCTGTCTGTTCTATTCTGATTTTTACAAAGACCATCTTCACATTTCTTTTCACAGAATGGCCATCCTTCACAACAGGATGCTGAAGCAGAGCAGTCACAATTAGAAGCTCTGCCATAGGGAAAAGCTTCACTCCTATATTGACAATGTTCAAGAAGAAATTCAATTTGGCTATTCCTAAAAGAATTTCCTTTTTTTTTTAAACAGAAACACTTTAATTCTACTTCACAGTAAACTGAAACCTATGAAGTGATTGTCTGCAACCACTCGTTCAGCTCTGCTGAACCACATTTTCTTAATTTTGTTTATGACCTTTTACAGATCCCAAGGAATCTGACATGTTTTTGCAGGAGTGGAAAACGGGTAAAATTCCAGTTTCCTCTAACTTGTGCAAGGGTACTTTCCAACACTACATGCTTCAAGAGGTTTGGGTTTTTTTTTTCCTCAAACACAATGCAATGAATTATTACATACTTTTAAATAACCTGTCTTTAACTTTTTTCTCTTCTAAGAACATCAAAGACTTAAAACACATGCACCTACATATATGGTGATAGAGTATTTTACCTGCCAAATTTTGTTCCACTCTATTACTTTATCAAACTTATTAAGAAAATAGAAGTGACTGCTCTATATTTAGAGAGAAGTAAATAGTTTCACGTTACAGGCAAAATTTTCTCAGCTGCCTGAAGTCCTCCTGCAGAGCAACCACACAGGTGTCCAGTTATGGAGAGCTCCCTCAGGACACCATGGACCCAGCTCTGCAACCTTCTGTGCCCAAGGGACATGCAATCCCACAGCTCCTCCCTGCCCAAAGGGCAACCAGCCACCACGCAGTGTCCTACCCACCTGCTGTACATTCATGCACACTCCTCACACTCACAGGTCGACACACGGGGTGCAGGGCACCCTCAGGCACTCACACCTCAGTGGGAACCCTGAGAACAGCAGGCCTAGGAAGTCGGTACTAAGGAATAAAAGCATCACAAAAGTTTAGGAACAATGAAGTATTCACTTTATAGGAACATGTATGGGAACACATGGAAGGTATTTCACATCAACAAATAGCTTTGCAAATCTGAGACGGGTTAAGATTCCTACTGTTTCTTCTCATTTATTTAAAATATTTATTTTTACATCTAACACTCAAAGAAAATCAGTTGTTTCCAATCCCCAGCCCTCAGCAAGAAACAGCATTGATAATATTTCAAAAATACTTCTTTTTCCACGTATGTATGCGTATGTCAGATGTCATGCCAAGTCCCCACTAGTGACCTATCTCTGAACTTCTGCATACCCTGAAGGCACTTAGGTGTACATCTCTCATGTTTTGAAGGCACTTGGCTTCATTCCTGAAGCATGCAAGAAGTTTGCCAGGAGAATGTCAAAACATACACTAGTTTTTCCATCCTGTAGCAGCACCCTAGAACAGAGAGTTTTGATTTTTACTGGATACCACTTACATTTAACCTCTCACCTGTAAATAAAACTAAACAGGATCAGTTCTCAAAAAGGGATAGAAAGACTGAATGCAGATAAAACAACTGAGCAACAAAAATAACATTCTAACCAAATTTAGTGATTTTTTGCTTATTGTTATACCAAGCTCCAAACTATACACTTTAACACTGAGTCTACTATCTATATTATTAAAAAAAATATTTCATCTTGAATTTAGCAACCATTGTGGGAAGCAATCTCACAAACTGCATCAAGAAGTATTATTGCACAACATTGGCAACCACAGTAACTTAGTTTGTATCTGCAGCAAAACCCAGCAGCCTAAGAAAGAAGCATTTTGAGGCAATGAAACTATTCAGGTTACTCCTCCTGCAGCAATTTAGCACACTGCCATCCCTGAGATGAGTTTCTTTTGTGTGACAGCAGTTGCCTTGTCGGGACACTGGCAGGAAAGGACCTCCAAACACTGCACTTCACCATCCAGATTCTGAGCTTCACCTGGCAACAGCACAACGCCAATCTGCTGCAGGCTCATCCTCCCTGCAGGAAATACAAGCAATGGAGTCTTGCTCTTGGACAGCGTGGATGTGTGTGAAAAGCTGCATTTAAAACTGTTCCATCTCCTTTGGTTTGAAAGGTGCTTGGGGGTGGCAGGGGGGAAGTGTTTCAAGTATGTGACACTACCATTACATGCAGCTGTGATATAAGCAGACTCTAAAATCTAGGAATTATCTAAAATGTTGTCATATGTAAAAACATACATCATGCCAACCTAATTTTATTATACTTCAAGGCAGCAACAAGAACGAAACTTGCAAAATCCTCATGTGATATACTTCTATTCAATCCTGAGTGCTATTAGCAACTGTAGTATTTCACCTTGAACTCAGTACTGTTTATCTAGGTGCATGAGGAATTGGATGTAAACATGTTTACTTGAAACAGTCCATGATCAAGAACAAAAAGTCAATAAATCTGAGAAGGTTTCGCTCCGTGTAACCGTAGATTCAATTCAATGCATTTCCACTGCTCTGTTCCAGCTTCAACACTCAGATCCTGAACCACCCTCCCAAGTGACGTGATTTATGGCCAACTCTCAAGGCACAAAGATTCCATACTCCTCTGCACACATCAAAGTACCTAATTTATTACTCTGGCTACAAACAACAGAACACTAGCTGTAAATAATAATATCTTAAGCTTCTTTTGGAAAAAAAAAAAGAAAAAACAAACCTGCAGGTGTTTCCTATGTGCTTATTTTCCACCCTTTCTTATTCCTCCCCCTCAATAGACTTCATATTACCCAAATTCACAACACAAATTAGGACTGCCTTTTAGATAAAGGTCACAGAAAAAAATGAGTAGAATTAATTTTCTGAAAATAGAGGATTGTCTATTTCCAGGTTTTACTGGCTGTTGTCACATCAACTGTGCATTAGTAACAATGTCATTGCTTATTCATGAAACAGTGAATGTTCTGCAGAAGGGGCCTCTGAGCTTCTAAGTCAAACCAATATCCTACCACCATCACAAAGAGCTTGGGAGAAGAGTGCAGCATGAGGCAGGAAGGGCCTTGCAATTCAAACCAACCACCTCTGCCTGCAGGTTAAGGCATTTTAACAGCCATCAGGGCCTTTAAAAGATAAAAGTGATTGAAAAATATCAATAAACAAAAATCACATAGATGGTACTCTTTAAATCCTCGAGCTAGTTTTGCCACAAGGTCCTAACAAATGCACTCTAAGAAAAAATTGTGGTAAGTCTTCTGTCTGATTCTGTACAAACACAGTAGATAGTATGAGAAGGAGATTTTGTCTTTCCTCCGTGACTCAGCTATACAATCCAGGTTATGTCATCAGTTTCAAAGCAAGAATTAAAACTAAGAAATTAGAGCAGGGAAAAACATGGATGGTGGTCAAAGATCAGAGAGAGAAGTATTTAGCAATAGATTCAGCTTCTATTACAATGAGCTTGGCTATTAAGATTCAAGAGCATTGTATGCATTCCTCATGATTGTATACTAGTTCATTTTTCCCCCTTCAAATTATCTCCTAAAGGAACACCTTAGGCAACTTCAAATGCAGTGTAACAGGTTTCCAAGCTAAGTGAGGCCCAAAAATAGAATTAAAAATAACACTCATGCATCCACACAAGTAAGTACTTGGACTCCTTATACTGTATATGAATCAGCAGGATGGTACCTATTTGCTACTGAGTAAGGTTTCCTGCAGTATCAGTGACAATTTGCTACACATGTATCTACAGCTTCTTTTGTTCATTTATTGATTTCCTTGGTCTGTGTTTTTCTTTTAAACAAACACAACCATTTTCCATTTTGCTTTTTCCATGTTTCTTAGCAATTAAGTATCCAAAGCATTTAATTTTAAAAACTTATTTCTCTGTGGAAACCTGTATTGTAATTGGTCTGAAGACAATTTTTGTTCTTTAGTCTAAGATTAAGATAAAAAAACAAGCCCAGAAAAGCCTGAGACTTGATACACCATCTCAATATTTACCTGAAGAGTAGGAACATATTACAGAACTACCAACAGTTTGCTGGAGGTTTTAGATCTACAATCAACACATAAATGTAGCTCAGAAAATGTTTGAACAAAACCATGGACAGAAACAAGCCAAATTTAATTTCATGTTATTTATGCAGTACTAAATCTCTAATTCCTTATCTATTTCCTTTAAAGTGAAGTTAATGGTTGCCCAAACTTTTAGTCTCTTTATACACTGTGTTAAGTATTTTATTCTTCCAACTTGGGCAATTAAGATAAAACCCTATGTTTTTGTAAGGGCAGTATTTTCCACACGAGCACTTAATGAAGCAGAGTAGCCATAAATACTGCAGAAAGTATGTAGGCAAAGTACACAGGCTTTTATTTGTGAAAGCTGTCCACAAGTTCTGCCAGGAGCTGTTTCTCCATATGTTTCCAAGGGCTTTCTAAGGAAAAATTATAGACATTTCTCTCTTCTTGTCACCAAGGTTCAGGTTAATGTAAACAAGTGGCCAAGTGATACCAAGCTGAATCAACATCAGAAACTTGAATTGTTGTGGTTCAGCAAGCCAAAACACCTAGGATCTCTAACATCTGAGTCTATGAAAACTATTACTAATACAGGGTATAAACTTCAGAGAAACAGAAATATGTTCTTGTCAAATGGAGATTTCCTATAGAACATGTTGATACAATTTAAATGGCATCTGTCCCATCTGTCCCATGGCAGTTCCCATCAAGAAATCTCAAAGAGTTTGTCTAGGTAGGAAGTCTCTGGGTTTATTTAACTATCATTGAAGCTACATGAGGGTAAAGCCTCCATTTTGGTTCACAGCACCCTAGAGAAAAAAACAACTGCTTTTAACTCAAGATCATGTAAAAGAATCTCATTCACAACCATTTTTCCACTTTGTTAATTTGTGAATAGTTACCATGATGTTTCACAACTGTAGAGTAACAGAAAGAAAAACACACCATGTACTATCCAAACAGTTGGGGGAAAAAAAAAAAAAAAGACTACTTTCTATCTTAGCAATTCTATCTTTATTTTGAACTCTGTGAAAGGGAAGTTGAATGGAAAAATTAAGTCTCAGCACCCTGTGATGATTTTCAAAGCTTCAGATGACTGCAAGCAAAACTGCAATATGAGCAATTTAGAAAACATTTCATCAGAGCCATGAACACAATCAAAGGATCTGGGTTCTCAAAGACACTTCCCTTTCAGCCATCCCACCAAAAGTATCTAGCCCATTGCTAGAAAGCCTTCACAGTACTGACTCTTCTCAAACTCAGACTGTTCTTTTTAAAGAATACTGGCTTTTTAAAATATCATTATACTTAGTTTCCTGTATCATCCTCTGGATAGGTAATGTATGATTGCTCTCTATTTTCATGTTCCTGCCCACAAATACTTTTCCAGAATAAGCTAAATGTTATTTTTTGGATACTTATCTTGACCAGTAGAGTACTTACTGGTTAACTTTAAGTACATAAACGGATAAAAAAATACTTCACCAATCATATGTTGACAGTTCATCACCCAGTCATATTTTTTATTGGATCATGTTTCAGGTGAGTATACATCAAATTCAACATACATCAAATTTTAACCCAGGATCCCAGCCATTGGTCCTCTTCAGGAGTCTGCAACACTGGAAAAAGAGAGTTACTCTCAGTGCTCACAAATGCCTCTCTGCTAGATGTCACCCTTTATTTCCCATGAACCTGACAGCTCCCTGCAGTTTGTGCCTATTTCCTAAACTGATTCAGACAATAATCTAATGACTGATGAACACAGTGAAAACTGGAATAAGAAATTAATAACAAATACCTAAGGGCTGTGTTATTTCCCATCAGCACCACTTGGATATGACACATCTGTCTACAGTTTCAGAGCAAAGACAAGAATACAGTAAAGAATGTACAAGTTGAATAAAGAGTTTTAGTAGATCAAAGGGTCTTGAGCAGCCTACTGCCAATCAAGCCCTTTGCATTCTTCTCTAGCACTACAATTTGAACTTAATCAAACTGGAAAAAATTACAGCCTGTTTATAATTCGTTATTTAAAATTGCTAAAAGGAAGAAAAAAACTGAAACCCTTCTTACTAATAAATATTTACAGTGACTCAAATATTTTTACAGATCAGTATTAATCACTATGCAATCAGGATTGCACAGAGAATAGACTAAGTAGAAATGGGAGACTTCCAAGACAGTCCCAATTCATTAGTGATAAGCTCAGTGGGGAAATGGATTCCTGTCCTTCCCTCCTTCTCCCCCAGCTATGCAAAATTTCCACTTCAGATATCAAGCGCAAGATTTAATATAATAAAAAATCTAAAGCAATGTATGCTTTAGGGGTGCACATTGCTTCTTTTCTCCAAGTGTCTAGGCCAGCCCATGTTTTGGGAACCTTGCCCATAATAGAAAGGATACCTGTCATCTTGCAATGACTGCTCAGCCCCATGAGCTTCCTCAAGAAGGACAAGGCATTCCAGAGAGTCAGAGCCTGCTCCCAGTCTCTCAGGGATTCCAAATAATGCAGTATTTGCAGACAGTTATAATGCTAAGCAGTTATACTAAACAAACATTAGGAACTAAAAAAAAAGAAAACAAACAAAAAAACCAGAGACCAAGGACTGAGATGATGTGCAATTGATAATGGAACCCAGGGAGATGCTTTCATAAACAACTGTAATCAAAAGCAGCTATTTTAATACAAGGTTGCAAGAAACACTTGTAGTTCTTTTAATCTAATATGAAAAGACATTCCCACAAAAGCTCTTTCCTTATCAGACCCCTGGTAAGATGCCCAGTCATACAGAAATGACAACTGAAACCAGGGAAGTTTTCATATTAATTCTCCTAGTGCTGTCATGCCACACTAAAATACAGGGGGAAAAAGGAGAAAGGCAAAGGAAGTAGAAGTAGTTAGCACAGTCAGCTACCTTGTATGGCCACTTACTAAAAGATTCTAGTGCTCAGCCTACAGAAAATCAGATGGCTGCTTTCAAGTCAGATACAGGATGATATATTAAAGCCACATATATAAGTGTGCATGTGTGAAATACAACAAACACCAGCAAATCTGCATTTAAACTTATATAAACAGCAATTTCAGCTTATAAAATACCCATACATAAATTATTTCCACCAAGCTCTTCTCAAACAAATTGAGGATATCTTTTTACTAAAACTTCAACAATTGCCTGTTTCTTGAGCTGTTTATTAAATATAAAATTTAGAACTTCTTGCAAAGCCTTACAGAAACTTTTGCTTTTACATTTGAATTTTGTTTCTTTATTATTCCATCTCACCCTAGACCCATTCCAAACCCATACAGAGGCCTACATTGGAACAGAACCGGTCACCTGACAGACTGGATATAATTTAACATAATTAAACACAATACAGAGCAATCAAACTTATAGCACAACTCAACAAAGAATAACTTTCTCAAATGAGCAACCTATATGCAAGTAACATTACTGATTGGTGAAAACTTAAATTCACACTACCTTCTGCAATATTAATACTGCTACATTTGAGTCCTTTTCCTTAAGAAGTGATCTCTCTCACATTTATGAAATAGTAAGACACAACTGAAACTCACAGAGAGCCTCAAAATTCATGGTCAGCTGCTCTGCTTGCTAGGAAGCTAAACTAAACCCTGATCAATCTATTTTAAAAACTCATAGATTATAAGAATTTATTTTTCTCCTTCCCTAAACACTCTATTAAGGAATGGCTAGAGGTTTCTTTAATTTTTTTTAATTAAAAAATGACAATGCTCCATCCCACAGAAAATTTTTCCTCACCCCACACATGGTTTTGTTTTCCTTAGTGAAGGAAAGGAACACTAAGAAAGATTTCCTTAGTGTCTGTCATTAACTAACAGTGACAGTGATTACCCTTGTACATCAACGACAAGCTCTCAAGTGCAAAACCAAAACCCTATCAGTCCAGAGTGGTGGATGAAGAAGGATAGAAGGGGAAAAGAAGAAAAGTGCTGCAAAGTGCTTCCCACTGCCACCCACCCTGGTCCCTGACTGGAAACAGCATCAGGGCACCTTGGAATTTAGCTCCTCCATTTTGCAGGAAGACACATTACAAAATTCTGCCCAAGTGTCTATTTCATAACTCTGTTAATTTCATGGAGAGACGTTCACATTTCTTGCAACAGAATACATCTAGAAGCAGCACGGCTTTGAAATCTATTTGCTGAAGTTATAAAGAGGAAATTTCATAAGAACTAAGTTTTGTCAAGTGGAAGCCAAGGCACATACACCCAACAAGGTTTTAAAACCTTATATTGTTTGACATTTTAAAGTTAATTTTAAAAAAAACTTTCTAAAATATTAAGTCACACTCTCAAATAGAGCTAGACTTCCATTAGTGAGAAAGTATTCAAGTTAATAAAGCAATACCCATTTTACTCCTTCAGAGCATTCAGCCCAGAACATTTAACACTAAACAAACACACTGTCAATGCCATGGTACAAGAGGACAGAAGGTAACTCAATTCTAGATCATTCTGAAGAGATTACAGGTCTTTGAAAAAGGGAGAGGGAGGCAAAAGGGAGGTTATGTTTTTGTTTCATACTTAAAACATTACCTCCCGATGGCCTTCCTTGTTAATCAAAAACATGCTGTACATTCTTTCATCTTAGAAAGTAACCATTAAAACAGACCTATCTAGCTCTTAAAAAAAAATAAAAAGTGAGGTAATAAGTTGTGAATCAAAGTGTTCCTGTCCAAATAAAACATCTGCAGGGGGAAAAATAGCTTAATAGAACTGCAGATAGGTAATCAAATGCCCTGGTTCAACAGGGAGTAACATGCAAGTATGCACACAGAGATTGAGATTTGTCCTTGCAGCATTTAATCCTGCTCACATTGTGCAATTCATCTCGGCACAGTCAGAGCAACCACAGCTCAACTCCCACTAGATGGAAAATTCCACTCAAGCTTTAGTAAAACTCTTCAAAAGCCCAACTTGAATTCTTTCTGCTCAACCCAGTTTTGTTCGCAGGATTCGCCTTCAAACACAATATTCTGTTCATCTTCTCAGTGCAACAAGTGAATGTCACTTCACTGCAGGCTCAGCCCTGGAAGGGGTATTAAGACCAGTTATGGGTCACATTCACCTTTCCTCTCTCCTCACCTTGTGGCTGTACCCTTCCCTGACACTGGGACACCATCCTGAACAAAAATCTCATGGTAAGGCAGGGTATGGCATGGCAATTACATGTTATAACTGCACTGGACTATCATGTAAGTATATGTATGTGCAGATGCTATAGAACACAACACTGCACTGAGCAATTCACAGAAACAGTTTATATACACAATTTAATGACTTGGTACACAGGGCCTTTGGCACCAGACCTTCCCTCTGATCCTCTCTAATCAGTTACTTTGTAACAACTTTCATCACCACCTTCTGAAGAAGAACCAAATGAATAGGAAACAATTTTATTGTCGTTCCTTTGCTATTGCATAATGAAAAATAGAAAAGGAAATAAAAGGGAAAACAGTAACGTATTTGTTTTACCAAGATAAATCATCCCTGCATATTCCGACACATGCAGTCAGAATGAACAGAAAAGAGTCATAGCATTCAAAGAACAAGGGTGTAAGAACTGTCGACAGAAATATATTTTGTATACAAATATGTATACATTTTGTATACATACTGTAGACAGTATTTCAATACACTGAGCTACATCATAAATACATTTACCTCTGCAGAATCCTTGGTATTGTCCCCTGGCAACCATAAAAATTTCAATACTTTGCTAAATAACAAGACAGAAAATGCCTGTCTGTACATCCACCTACAGCTTTTTGTCACTAATATGTAGTAATTTTATGCTAGTTTTACACCTGCATCCACAGCATTTACTACCAAAATCAATGGAAAGGAAATGTAGAAAACATCATCTTTATCTGCTGCATCATTTCTCTTCAGGAACACATTTACAGGAAAGTAGGTCCAAGAGTACAAGCATCTCAAACATTCCAGGTTCTTAGCTTAAAGATTTTACGGGGGTTCTCCCTGCACATCTTCTGAATGAATTTAAATAACCTCAGGACAATAAGCTAGCTAAGTGTGAAGTTATTTTGCTGGTGTATGTACCTTGCAAAAAGTAGCAGTCATAACAGAAACAAAGACAAAACTAAAAAGCTGTAACCAAAAGCTTATTAAAAGTTCATCTATTAGCAATAACCAAAATGATGCTGAAACATTACATTAAAAAAACAAAAACAAGCATTCTCCAGTGCATTAATAAAGGCATCAAAACAGAGCCAATTACTGATGTAACAAATAGTTTTAAACATTTCCCCAAAAAGCATTTAAGATTCAGACATGGCAGAAAGACAAACATATTTAATTGTTAAATATAATGTATTGAAAAACTCCTACTACAGGTTTTTTCCTTTCAGAAGAAATGGTAATTAGTATTTATTCTTGAAAATCCATAAAACATCATAAAGTGATGATTTCATCTGCTATGAAAAAGAAGAGATGCTATTTTCTAACAGGAAACAGTAGTAAAAAAAATTGAAATATCTTAGAAAAACAACTTCGTTTTCTTTCACTACTAAACGAGCAAGATTAAGCACAGAAGTTTCTTACCCTACTGCACTGAAGCTTTCATACAGATAGCAAGATTCCTCTCAAATACTGGCAATGCTCATTTCTCCCTACCCACCACAGCCCCGGTTCCCTTCTGAGGCTCCTGATCCCAAAGAGGAGGCATACAGAGTAGCAAAATACCTGCTGAATATCTTCTTGTAACCACCAGAGAAGTGAAAGTTACACTGTATAAATATTTGAAGTCATCTTAGAAACACGTTAGATAAAGGACAGATGGGTATCTTTATCTAGCTACCTATATCCATGGACAGATATGGAAACAGGTACATACACACATCTGCAAATCTATATATCAGACATTATATTTATGAGTTGCAAACAATCATTCTGCAGGACTGAAAAAACCCTGATTTGCTATGTAAGGTTCTGATGAACCTTACATAGCAAATCTTGCACTGCTACAATCTGTCACGCTCACCAGTTTTCATCTACAGTGGCAGCAGTGATGCCATACAGCATTTGCAGATGAAGACTTACAAAGAAGTCATACAATGATTTGCCTAAGTCAGTATTCTTTCTAATTCTCCCAAACAAGTATTAATACTATAGGAAAGTCCAAGCAATGAATACCAATTTTTCCTTTAAGGATTAAAACTGGAAACTTGAAAAGGCATTTTATTAAAAAAAAATCTGAAGATGCAAGAAAACTCCCACCACATAAGAAACAACTACAAAATCACTATACCTTATAATGAAGGGGACAAACGGTGCTGTGCTGAGGGCTGAGTGAGAGCCATCCATTGGAGATGGATACAGTCTTCCCAGTATTAAAAGCAAAAGAAACAGGCTTGGATGGATTTTCAACTCTTCAGCTTCACTAAATAAAAAGATGTAAGAAGCATTTGGTGAAAAAAAGCATTCTCCTTCATGCTAGTCTTCAGCCCCTTCCCCACAAAACTGCCTTTTGCATCTCTGGTTCAAGGAGTTATCCTAGGCTGATCATTACACAGGAGTGCAAATCCTGCTGGGATCATATGTGGCAACTAGTTCTTCTGCAGGGGACCCCTCTAATGAAGAGGGGTCTCATGGCTGTATTGCCTTCACTTTCCCACATTATTCCAAGCCTCTTTTATTCCTGAATGTGGTGAGCTACCTTCATTTAAAAATAATATTAAAAACTTGCACAGATAATGTTTCTCCATGAACCACAAAACAGAGAGCTGAGTTACAAAAAAGTGGTTTAAAAAAAGAACTTTTATCAGTTTGAAAGGAAATGTGTGTTTAGTAAATAACACGTTTTACTAAAGAATAGTTCTTGTCATTGACACCAAGGGTCTACTATTCATAGAGTAAAAACAATCAGAGAACCAAGTCAAAATCAATACTTTTTGATTTATTTAATAATTAATAATAAGATACTAGTCTTAATCCACATGAAAAAGCATTCAAGATCAATATCTCAGACAGCAGTTTTCAATGTTTTTCAACTGAAAAACTTCCCAAGATTTGCTAGTGATGACACTGTCACCTTTTATAATATCAGGTAGAGCGGACTGCTGCGCAGAATACACACAACCTCTTTTCTTAGAGCAGAGACTGCAAAACATGCAATGACTGGTGAAACTCCTGCTTCCAAGTGTCCAACTTAGGCCCATTAAACAGTCAGCTGAACCTCACCCATAAATCTGCTGCTCAACTTCCACAGTTTATATCACAGCATTTTAAGAAAAACCAAAGCCAGCACTGGTTTACTTTGAAAGTTCATGAACCTGGAGGTATCAGCGTCATCCCAAATGGTATCATCAGCATTGATCAAACTGTAGCTCTCAGCCACCATTTGTGGAGTCTTAAAAACAAGATCAAGGCCCTTCCCCAGAGTCAGTGTGCCACAGGCTGGAAAGTGTTCATGTGGTGTTACTTGAGGCCTATGACCCCACATCACTTAAACATGCTGGGAAAGCCTCATTGTTAAATGTGAGACACTCAAACACCCGGGTTCTGTTTCCCTGAAAAATATAGTTCCTTAACATTTGATCCTAAGAACACAGCAACTCCTAATTAGTCAACAGTAGTTCAGTCTTCAGAGACTTAATGCAATGTGCCAAAGTTAAAAGAAAAAAAGCCTTAGCAAAAACATTAGAACTGCATCACTTCAAGAGGCACTGATGTATACAATGGCAGTAGGGTGTGTGTGTGTGACAACTCAGTTTAACCTTTTCACTTCACTTTGTATTTCAAGGCTCAGACATCATCTTACCTGTTCAAAGTGTTGGTTACAACCTCTAACTGCTTGAGTAGGAAAGGATAAAGGCTTGGAAACCGAGAAAAAAACTCCCTTCCTGTCATTCTGCAGAAACAAAGGAAGAAGAGTAATAATTAGCATTCTCCAGTAACTAGTTACACTCAAATATCAGTTTGTTGTATTTCTGATGCTACTGTGAAGCTGGAGAGGCAGAAGAACCACACACACACAATGAAGTCTCAAATAAGGCGTAATGTTTTCATGAAAAATGGTGATAGAGTGTAGCTTACACAAGTTAAGTAACTGTCTATGTGTGCTCACTTCGTCAGCTAAACTGATCAGGCCTTTCTGGGGAAAAGGGATCTTAATCACACCAAAAAGAAAAAGATACAACAGTTTAAATTCCAACACTATTTTAATGATATTCTGGTTGAACAAGAGAAGACAACACTTGCTTCAGCATGGCTCATGTCCCAACTAGCCAATAGAATATACTTCATAGACATGTACCAACAGATACTCACAGCTTGCTGGTACTAAAAAGCATCTCAGAATAGTAATTCCCCAAAGATTTGCAAAATGCAGTGGCAGAAGAGTCTGAGCTTTCATTAGCCCTCTTGCCACAGCGCTGCTTCCAGCCCATGGCAGTAGGGACACTGCAGGCCACATTCCTGCTTCTGTAGATGGAGCAACCACGTTCAAAACAGAGCCAAGTACAAACACCTCATGAACTCATCCCTAGCCAGACCAGTAAGGCAGCACAGTTAAAGCTGCAACAGCAAATCAATCCAAGCTAAAAAGACTTAAGTAGAAATCTTCTGTATTTGTTTTACAATCTTTGATCCGATAAAGGATGGCTTCATGGTTTATATGAAGCCATTCAGCATCAACAAAGCAAGAACCACTCGAATGTTACCATGGGGAAGCTCTAATTGGACATATATGGTATGCAGATAAAAAACTCTTCCTTTAAAAATAAATAAATGAAAGGCCATCATTAGACAAACAAAGCCAACTACAGAGTTTGCTTGCCACAAGATCAACCAAGACAAATGTTCCATATTAGCATGACTCCAATGCAAAGCTTCCAATAAGCAGACAGATCCAGGTCTGGAAAAATAACACAATGAGATGGCAAGACTGAATGTGCATAAAAATAAGCAGACAAAAAAAAAATCACGCACGAGTAAGTGAGCACATGGCAAACATCAGCACAGCTCCTTCCAGCACTCAGCTAACATAACATGCCTTAGCCACAGACCACAGAATAAACACAGCAAAACCAGACTGTTAGGTGGAAACAAATGTTCAAAGAGGGACAGGAAACTTTCCCAAGGCAAGTAAGAAAGATTCTGTGAATATATACAATATAGTGAACTGCTAGAATTAAAAGCAAGGAATATGCAGTAGCTACAAAAATGATTTCAGATTAAAAGATTACATGGAAGTATTAAAACTGAATTAATATAAACTGAAGCACTAATGAGGATAGTTTAAGACATCAATATTGCTAATAACTGGTTATTCAAGCAGAAGACACCCATGCAACTTTTTCTAACACTGTCCTCAAAACTACTTCAATTTTTTTGTACATATAGCATGTAGCAAACTGAGGATGCAGAGACAGCACAAAACCTAAGATCTATCAGGTCAAACAGCCCATCCTACTGAATTTTCCTCTGTAAAACATTAAGAACTCAGTAATTAAAAAGAAAAAGTTCTATCCAAAAATGCTGTGACAACTCCATCTCTTGTGCTACAGAGTGCAACATGCAAAAGCAGAATTGGGGTCAAGCTTCCTATGGAATGGATGGCCACTGCTTAGAGATTTAAGAGAGGACTATATACAAGTAGCACCTCACAAATACTTTTAACCAGGTCCATTTTTAATGCATCAAAAATTCAGCTGCCACATTTTAATCAATAATAAATAACGGAACTGAATACCCTTTAAAAGCCTCAAAATACTTTGCAATTAGCATGGTTTCCTAAATCTTTTTGATGGGAAAAGAAAATTGTAACTACTAAAGGGGGTAACTTACATAACCTACATAATCTCCTACTTGCTTAACTGCTCCAGAGCTTATTGATGGCAGAAGGCAACCTAACCAAAATCACTGACAGGCAGTATCTGCAGAGATGATGTCCACAGGCATTTTCAGAAAAAAGAAGTGTCTGACCAGACTGTTAAAGGGCCTTCAGTTCAGAGGGGAAACAAGAAACACTACACATTATCACAAGTGCTGCAAAATTAAAAAGTGTGCTCAAAATACAGAGCATTATTTTAAGTGTGATCCACTACTTAGGGATGTCAAGGCAAGGGGATGCACAACTGGGAATAAGCAGGAAGCAAAACAGCTAGACAGTACAGAAGAGAGGAATTTAATTGTTTCATTTTTTAAGCTGACCATTCTTTTTGCTCCTGGAAACATGTACATTCAATTATTTGTGTACTGTAACAGACTGGAACAACAAAAAAGTATAATGGCTCTGCTCATCAAAACTGTTCCTGACACTAAGCCACATATTTTGTATTAATTTCATCAAAAACCATACTCCTTTGAAAAACAAATACTAAAACTTTGAAATATATCCCATGCATGCTAGTGATATAAATAGATTCATGCATGTACATAGGCACACAAATGTGAGTTAGGCTTCACAAGTAATAAGGTATCCGTATCTTTTAAAAAGACATATCTATAATAAACATATCAAGTAAATGTGGACCAAAACAACCCAAAAGCCACTGTCCGCAGTCTTCATGAAACAAACTTTTTCTTCCTATTCTATGACAGATCAGACAGGGAACAATAGGTTTAAATTAAAAATGCAGATAACTACCTTCCCATTAGTCACTGCCATATTTCAAACACATATTTTTGGCAACAGAGCTACCATAATTCAAGTCTTCAACCAAACATTCTGCAAATCACAGGATTTTACATCTACTCCCCCTAAAATGTGTTTATAAAAGAAGTAACTGAGAAGAGCCCTAAGATACTACTATTTTATCCCATGTCCAGCTGAAAATATTTTCATATTGCTTCAGAGATCACCTTTAACAGTATGTTTGACCACAGACCCTGTAACAGTATTTGCTTTTTTCCTGTTTGTAACTCGAAGAAGCACAATTTCACAATCCAGAATTTCAAACAGGATTGCTGAGACCCAAACAACGAGCTGGTGGAAGGTTATTTACTGAGAGAGGGAGTAATGAAATAAAAAAGTTATCAATAGGCTGATGATGCTTACAATAAAATCCCTCTCCCCCATGTAAAAAGTCATTCAAGTACATAATTAAAACGATGCTTGGATGTAGAAAGGCTGAGAGAAACTAATGGAAGCACTCATATCCTACTAAACTCACTTGTAAAAACAGTTTGAAGAACTGCATGCATGCAGAATACTGCAGTACTTGAGAAGATGCAATATTTACATCTCAGAGAGTTTCCAGGTTAAAAATGTTTTTTCATGCAAGCAATTCTGCACAAAAGCCAGATGACAGAGTACAACCCATTCACAAAAGGTTTCATTTTGATGGCTAGACACAGCAGCTGAGGTTTAGCACTCAGAAGAAAGACTGACAAAGAATGTTTACATAGAGAGACATACATGAGCTTCTTTGCCAATTTCATTCAGTTCTCCCCACATGAAAAGATGTTCCATTTACAAAGAAACAGTAATGCAGAGGTACCTTCTGTACCATGTCATAGGGAATCAAGTGACACCCACCACTTCTAGGAATCCTCTGTGTGCCCTTGAGTCAAACTCCTTCTCTTAAATAGATTCTGGAGCAGGCAAAATAGGGGGAAGAAAAATCTTTCACAGAATATAGAAGTCACATCAATTGGCAAGAAGTTATTTTGAAGGCATGTGATGATAGGAAGGACAGAATTTAATAGCTAGCAACAAGTACTTGGAAAACAACTGAATCACAGCTAAGTTACAAAAAACCAACTAGTGATAGGGGTAAAATTAAAAAAAAAAAACACAAACAAAAAACCTCAGACCAGACTAAGTCTATAAAACTTCAAGGGAAAGTCTGGTTTAAGCATAATACACAGTTTGGAGTGTTGATAATGCTTCATAAAAGATGCAAAAATCAGTTTTACTTTTTTCTGAAATAACCTAATGCAGAAGCCCTTATTATAATCTTGAGGGTCAGCAGTTCTTCCATTCATTTAGCACCAGTTCTTCAGCTTTATTACTTTTCAGAGCAGAACCTGGAGTGGTTTAAATTAAGCCAAGAATAATGTGCTTGAAAGTTTTCATGTGCTTCGCTTGTGGAGATACCAATAACATCAAACTTCTAGAACCAATTCATAAATGCTGCTGAAAACTGACATCTCCAGTGATTACACATCGTGCTTGTCTCAGTAGCAACTTGATACTACAGAACTCAAGGGTTAACTTCTATGTTTATTTAACTACTGTCTTTCTAACAAAATATTCCACCTTTATGCATAACTAACGGGTGGACATTTAACTGCACTTCGAAAATACATGTAAGAATAAAACCATGGACGTTGCAGTGTTCTTTTTAAAACTGTGCTGTACACTTAAGAGAACACTCCAGGAGATTAAAATTCTGCTGTGACACTGGAGCATACATATCATTTTACTGTGACATGTGTCAGAGATTACCTGCTTCTGTTCTTTCATTTATTTTTCAGAAGAACATAGCTTTATAACCTTGTAGGCTGTTTTTAGCAACTGACATGTAAAAGACCATTTGCAGCAAATATGTTCATATTTGAGTATAGCATAGGTGAGATTTAGAGACAATCTTCCAAGGGATGCAAGGGTTTCTGGTGTTCTTTTTGAAACACAAATACTGCTAACATCTCATGTCAGCTGACAAATGCATGGTCAGGTATTTGAAAGGGAAAAACACTACATTTAAAAAAAAAAAAAATAACTGGAATGTGAAAAAATACAGACAAGACACACTTAGATTAGGACCAAGAATATAGTGGTGATGAATTTACAGAAATATTTGTAATTGTCTCCTGTAAAATCTACTTGTGTTATACCAATCCTTACATTGGAATTGTTAACCACATCAGATGATCCTTTATGTTAAAGAGTAGTAATGCAGAAACAGAACCCAACTTACTCCTGGGCACTGCAAGGACAACTGCTGCTGAAAAAAACATGAAAACCAGGACAGACTTTGGCAAAACTGTCATTCAAAATGACAGATTCATGTAGACAATATACATTTTACATATTTGCTTCTTCTGAATTATGAAAAAAATTCCACAATGCAACTTAAGCAGGCTAATCTGACTAGACTAGGTTTGAGTTGCCCATTTTAACATTTGTGTTCTTTTCCTGACCCTTATCACTTATTAAACAGTTAGGTGCTGTCTCAAAATATAGGAAGCATATTTCCCTGATAACAAAGATAGATTTCAGAAGCAAACTCAAAATAAATGGGAAATGGGTTTTTTTTCAACTACACAAAAAATACCAAGAAAAAATGTATGGCAGATTGATTTATGCTGAGGTTATGGTAAAAACCAAAGCTAATTTGAGACATACTTTAAGAATTACATTAATTTTTTGCTCCTTTAATAGGACTAAATTATATGACAATCATCTGCTTGCCATGACAGGACAAGTAACAGCAATAAAGGTCCAGAAAACAGAAAGGTTCTAACTACAGGGGAAGCAAAACTCAAAGAATTTACTATTTTTGACTCAAAGGGTAATTTATCTAGTATTTTAGAACACAGCAAAACAGCACAATATTATACAACCACAATGGCAAATAAGTAAATTACTGAAATTGAAATTATTCAAAAATGGTAGTAAGGAGAACAATTCATAAAACTACAGATTTTGCACCTGGGATGAATAATCCTGAGCATGAGCACAGACTGAAAACCAAATGGCTCAGAAACCAACAGCCCCAAGGGAAAAAATGTATGGGTTACAGTGGGTGCCAAGCTCAGAGTGAGCCAAGGGCACATCCTCACTGCTCACAGGACAAACCACACGTGGGACTGTGCTCACCAGAACGAAAGCAGCCGCAGATCAGTGAGGCTGCACATGGAATCCTCCATCACGTTCTGGGTCACCAAGTTCAGCAGAGATTAGAACACACAAGAGAGGGTGCAGCAAACAGCTGTTCAGATGGCCATGGCCTACAGCACAGGCCCTGTAAGAAGCAGCTGAAGGAGCCACGTTTGTTCTGTTTGACAAAGAGGAGGTCTGGGGTAGATCTAACAGCAGCCTACAACCACTCAAAGGAATCAAAGACTAGAGAGCTAATGATCTTCCTGCAGTAGCTGCAAAGAGTACAGAAAGGACCAGTGGTCACAAATCATAGCTTGGAAGTTTTAAATTGGGCAAGGGGAATGAAGCACTGTTACTCAGAATAGTTATGAAATCTCCTTGAGACTTTAGAGGTTTTAACTCATCCACAGACAGCACCGACCTGAGGTAGTGTTGCCAGCAGTCATACTCTCAGTGGGAATCAAGGAAACAGGACAAAGAGATCCCTTTATAGTTTGTATGGCTCCATATAGCTACCTCCCACTCTGCCACCATGGCTTTAACACTGTCTTCTTAAATATCAGGGTTGTTCTTGTCTTCCTTCACTTGCTGGCCATCACAAGCCACTCCAAGTACAGTAAACAAAAGATCCTCAGAACAAAATTCTTGAGATTTAACAGTTTTTATTAAGTTAGTAACTTTGTCTTTAATTCAGCACAAACTATTATTTTTGCCGCATTGTATGATAGTATTTAAAATACTAGCTTGACGTAGAAGTAAAAATAATCACTTCAAACTTTACTTCAGAAGTAGTATATATTTATTAAAGCTCTTGATTATCAGTCCCTCTGGATGACCACCAGAAAGCCATCACTATTCTTACTAAGAGACAGAGACAATAGCAGCAGGCATGTTCCTTTAGAAACAGAGACTATACTCAAATTTTAATTTGCCTCAGATAATTTTGTTTTAAAGAATATACCTAATTCCTAAAATCACATACTGTCTCAGGACTCATGACAAACTGCCTTCAATAAAACATTTTACACACAGAAAAGAATTTTAGTGCTGCCATAGAAGGCAAAATGGCCATGTAATTTTGTGGAAGGCCACAATGAAGTCTGGAAAAAACTACTGTTAAAAAAACCTGGTGTAATGCATTGGCTAATAAGCCCAAGAGCAAGGATACAGAAGATTATTGCATACTTGTTTTACTAGACCTAACATGATACAGGACACCTCTTCCGTGAAAGAGAGGCACAACTCCTCTGAAACCTCATCAAATCACTTTCAAAAAACAATTCAGATTTCATTTTTACCCTGCAAGAAATGGAAAACATTATGAAGGGGAAAGAAGCATCATCATAAAGATGTGGGGTTTGGACCTTTAATAAAGATGTTGTGACTCTGTACCTTCAGTAAATCTAACACTTGTTTTGTTAGTGATTAGAAAACACTTAAATCCCAGAATAGTAAGCAAAATAGTTCACTGACTTGAAAAATACATTCTTTTATGCTACACAGACCTAAAATAAATACTGTAAAGGAACTAAGAATATGCCACTATATCTTGGTTTTCATTTTCCTTCAGATAGAAGTGCTAGAATAAACATTTGTACTAGTTTATGTTGCTGTGTTTTTATGAGGTTAATAACTGAACTGCCACTCAAAACCTGTATAAATATAGTAGTTAAATACCTTCTGCTTTAGAGGCACTTTTATTTACAAGAGAGCTAGCCAAGATTTCCAAAGGACTGCATGGTCTGGTTTGCTTTGATCTCTTAAGCACGAGTTTCTTTATACCTCTTGTTTTGCTATTTATTACAGTCTTTGTGTGATCAGGTATGGAAAGAGCACCTGCACAGAACAAATACATCAGGAAAAGTATGACTTAAGAGGGATAATTATGCAACACACAGTTCAGTAAAATAACTTGTGAAGAGCACTTTAGCTGCGATGCTAAATAGAGAAGTATGCATACAATGGGCTCAGAACAAAAACAGGGGACCAGCACTTAAAACCAACATTACAGATACAACCTGGTACCTCTGTCAACACAGTCATCACCACTCAACTTTGATACACATAGACAAATGTACCTTTAGATATAGGCATGTATATAAAACTATATCAAAAACTGAATTTAAAATAATTATTTTACTTATAATTACTTTTAACAAACTTCTTTTAGGACACTGAACTGTGCATATATGTACATACAAATGTATGTACACAAAGAAATATAACTAAAATTAAGAGATATGCATATATATATATATATATATATAAAATCTCCAAAAATTCTGTTCAACCACTGCCTATAACACTACTGTCTTTAGTCTCTTACCACATATTTAGCATTGTAAATTTCAGCTCCAATAATCCACACTTTCTCTCTGGGAGTGCTCTGTGAGGAGTAGCTGCTTTTTACTTAGCATAGTGAATTTAATGAATAAGGGACATGTATAAGATGCACAGATCAAAATAGAACAATTACCTCTAGTCATACTAATGAAAACTTTTATCACTACAGCAGAAACTAAATTACCTACTCGTGTGGCTAATTTATATTAATTTTTGTTTCACGGAATTCATTTTATTCACTTGGTAAAAACAAACGTTATTATTATGCCCCTAATTTATTTAAAACAAATGAATGAACTGGAGTTACCTTGGGCCAGCATATATACTTTTAGGATTTTCACTTAGGGTAAACTATCATTCAGGTCATTTTACTACATTCAGCTTTCTCTTTTCTGGTGCTGACTTAAGACAGGATGTTATGAAGATACTCCCTGTTCAGGGGAGCAGAGATACCAATTTGCACACCAATGACTTAAGTGTGCTTTAGGCCCCAGAAATGTGACTAGGATTTATGTGGGTTATTGCTTTTCTGACTTTGTACAGACAAGATAAGATCTTGAAGTAAAAGTGGTTCTGTAGATTTTAGGTATTTTATCAGAAAGAGAAAGACACACACTGTGTTCCTAAAACCAGCAGAAATCATACAGACAGAGAGCATCCTCAGCCTCGAGAGATCCCTATTTTCTGCTACAGGGGATTTTAGAGTTTTAGTTTAGACCTGCAAAATAAACAGAGTAATTAAAGCAATAACAGAGGGAAACAGATTTGTTTAGGAGCTTGTTTTCAATTTGTTTCTGTTTCTGCACGAAACTTTCATAAATTTTACCTTCAACTTACAAGTTAATAGCACCTTATCATCATTACTCTTGTTATAAAGGCACTTTGGGAGCCTGTTCAAAATAATGTTTAAACAAGCTTATTGTTTTTGAACTATTAATCAGCAAAAGACTAACGGTATCTGAGTCAGCCTGAACTTTTGCATGTTTTCTTGAGACAGTCCTAAGATTGGGTCTTCTAAATCTGTCAAAGTCAATAACAAAAGAGAGCCAGAGTATTAAAAACAAAAAGTTGAACAAAATAAATGTGGCCTATTTTTGGCACACAGAAGGGCAAGGGATTTTTTTTTCCTTAACAAAAACAAACCCCTCACAAGGCAATGTACTGCACCAAATCCTTAATAACTACTTTGAAAGCATTCACCAGAACAACTAAGGTGGCATAGAGGGAACAGGCTGCAAAAGGTGACACAGAAGGAGCCAGAGGAAAAGCACCAGCGGCATTTAAACGGCTCAGCCACCTCAGGAAACCTCACCGTCACTGACACAGTATTGCAACTGAAGAGCTGCAACAGGCCGAGGCTGCCAGAGAAAATCCCCCAGGGAATCACTAACAAGATCCAAGATAAAGCAATCCCAAGCCTTGCACCGCAGCCCAAGAGGGCCGGAGCTCAGCGAGGCTGGTTTTGTGAATGGAGCCGTACGTGCGTATCCCTGCCGGAGCCGGCACAAGAGGCTCACGGAGCCATGGCTGCGTTCACGGAGCTCAACTCAGCTGACACGGGAATTCTGCCGCTGCTGCGGCTCCCAGTCTGCACAGACCATTTAAGGGCCTGAGTCACTGTGAGCATCCCCTCCAGGGAACTCACCTAAGAGCTATCCCATTTCACCACACTGATGTGCCACTACAGCCTGACCATGTCAGTACCACCCATGGTTATTTCGGCTTACCCCAAAACAGGACTGGCCACTCCTCTGAGGGCAACACTGATGAGGACCAGCCCAGAAGTCCTACAGAGCTTAGTGTGATCCACTGAAAATGTCTAATAAGCTTGCTGTTAAGATTGACAAAACATCCACACAGAAGGGCAAGGGATTTTTTTTTCAGTTAGAAATACTGGAAGTATTAAGCTAAGTTAGAAATACTGGAAGTGCTCACCTGCCAAGACTGGAATATATAACAGGAAGCATGTCCTTACAAAGTAGTCTATGTATTTGAACCTACAACTCAAAAGTAGCTTAGAGAAAAGAAGGATGATATCAGATTCATTTAATTTAGGGATAATGTTACGAAAAGAGAGGTTTGCATGAGAACATTCACTTTCTAGGGTTCTCATCTAACTTTTCACAGCGTTAAATGTGATTCTTTATGCTCTTAAAAACATAAATGTTAAAGAAAAAGCATATAATTTAGAAGAAAAAACAGACCACCTTAAGTGTTTTTAGAAGTTAATTTGATTTTACTCAGTGACCTTCAAGTGTGCAAGCAACCACTTATTGAGAAGTGCTGAACACTCAACTTGCAATAAAAACAAGGAAAACAGAGGCCAATCATGCATGTTGACTGCCTGACAGCCAGCAGGGCATCTTCATAACCTGTTAACATCTACAAAGGCTTCATCTTATTGAAATCAAAAAGGTAAGTTTCCCCTTTCCAGAGTTTGAAGCCATTAACATCTATTGATAGCTATAAATGAAAATAAAGACAAGGTATCATGTAGATGGCAAGAAAAGTTTGCTTTCTTATCAAATACATCTAAACCAACACTGAAAACATGGCAGCATTCACACCCAAATTCCAGGCAGCATGAGTATTAACTCCACAGAAAATTTGTGCTGACAAGTATTTTCCTGCATATGCATTATCCTTGACTACACTGTAAATACATAGGAGCTTCCTTCCTCCCAAAATGCAAGTATATACATTTATACATACCAGTTATGAAACATAAAAAGCATCAGCCTGCACAGTACCACTTCAGCCTTGCTTAAAACCCTGGGTTTTAATCAGACTTGAAACTTTTCCTTCTTGAAACCTCCACCAAGGTCAGAAGCAGAGGAAATTCTCTCCAATTCCCACTCTTCCTTTTAATCCCGGCCTATACCTGAGGCCATTGGTCACTCTTTCTCAGGACTCTGCAACATTTATATTCCAAATCAAAAAAAATTCATTTTCAGATAAACCAGGATGATCCTTTTTTCATTACCCTAAAGACTGAAGCTTGCTCTAAGTCAAATGGTAAATTGCCTCAAAGGCAATTCCTGATCATGCTTATCCTTTGGAATGGGGGGGAGCAGGGAATTTTAAAAAAATAAAAATTAAATAGAAAAAAAGCCTGAAATCACAGGAATTTAATAAGAAGAATGAACAAGTTAGTGTTAGTGAACAAGTGTCTTGTTCACTAACAAGCAGTAACAGCTTTAATCAGCATTGTACTGCAGACCAAAAAGGTATCTCACATATACATATATATATGAAAGTACCACTATAATTACTGTACCTCCTTCGGACAGAAGATGACAAGAAATTTAATTATATTAAATTCTTCTCTATGACAAGAAATTTAATTATATTTCAAAATTAATTTCTGTTAACTGTACATGTAAGATACCCTGATTTTCATTTTGATTTTCAGGTCTGCATTAACTATCACAATATATACATAGCTTCATATCAAGACATTCTAATTTTTTTTATCTGGCACTGGAACCTACAATCAACTACAACAAAAATAGCAACGCTAAGATGAAAAAAACAGAAACATGAAAGAAACAGAACTGTGAAGTACACACTACACTTCAGCTTCTTTAGAAGTGCATGGAATGAACAAATCTACATGGCAAATTGACAGCACCAGAAAAAAAGAAGTGGCTATTTAATCAAAATAATCATTGGCCTAGAGAACTCATTGCTGTCCAAAGTCCTATTCAATCAATTCACATTAAACCAAGCACAGTACTTGGGTCTTCAGCGGGCCCCTCAGGGTGGTGCCTCCAAGAGAGCTGCAGAGCAACTTTTTATAAGCGTGTGTAGGGATAGGACAAGAGAGAATGGCTTTAAATTGGCAGAGGGCAGGATTAGATCAGATATTAGGAAGAAATCCTTCACTGTGAAGCACTGGAACAGGCTGCCCAGAGAATTTATGGATGCCCTGTCCCTCAAAGTATTCAAGGCCAGGTTGGATAGGGCTTTGGGCATCTGCTCTAGTGGAAGGTGTCCCTTTGAATGCCAGGGGCGTTGGAACAAGCTGTTCTTTCAGCTCTCCTCCATAGACGTCATTCTATGATGCCAGAGCAGCCAGAGGGAGGATGTGCCTGGAAGCTCTGGGACCCTCTCCTGAGTCACTGCCTGGTGGAGGGCAGATCCCAGGGCACAGTTCAAGTGCTGAACAGCAGTGGGGCTGGGGAACAGCTGGCAGCTGATCCCACCTTAGCCAGGCAGCAAGGATGCAGCCACAGCAAGTGTGAAGTGACTGACTGCACCAACATAACACCTGTGCTGCAAAGGGCTCCGAGAAGGGGTATTTTCTCTAGAGCACACCATGATTATCTGTGCAGAGCACACTTTCTGTAACCAAATAGCAACAGGCACAATGCAAAGACTTCTTTCCAAAGTTCCTCAGTACTTTGAATGTATGTGGCTAGAATTACATTCCAAGTCTTGTAGATTTCAAATTATCATAGCATTTAAGAAAATTGTATTGCCAAATCAAGGATACAAAATCTAAACTAAACCCTCTACAAGTAAGTGTTAACTGGGACATTTTACAAATGGAAATTCAGAACACTATTTAGCCAAATACACACACATACACCTATATACAGACACTATCACACACACCTGCAGCAGCATTAGAAGTTTTGATACAGTCTATCTCAGAAAGAGAAAAGCCAGAGATGAGTTCTAACTTTATTTTCTCTAGAAGGGAAAGCTCAACATGCATGGACTACTGTAAACAGCCTGCACACAACTCCTCTCTCTTCTACTTGCTACACTGCACACAGTTGTTATTTTCCACATATTAATTTTCTAATCCAAGGACATATTGATTTTCATCCTGGGACATCAACTCATCTTCTTTTTTGTCCATGCTAAAATTAAAAAGTTGTATAAATAGGTCACGCTCCAGCAAAGCTTCCTTCTGAAAGTCTACTCAAACCACCCCACTTCTATCACTGTCATAGGAACTCTTCTTGAGAAGCCAGTCAGAAAGTCCATCCTTTTTTAGAGAGATGCCCAGAAAAACCCAGTAATAGCCTAACTCCCTGCTGGCACAGAAGTGACCAATTAAACCTCCTAATCTAAAATCAGGTAAACTGGAAACCTAGACAGGGTCCTAATGGGAGAGTTGGTCTCTGGACAGACTGTTCCCTAATGTAAACAGAACATCCTCAAGGCAACAGAACAAGCAGTTTAAACCCAGGTGACTTTCACAAAAGCTCCTATAGATCCAACCTGCTAAAATGCCAGTGTTTGGAAGTGGGGAAAAAATGACTTGAATATATGAATTCTGTTCCAGCAAAACACTGTTGAGTTCAAAGCTCCCGAAGAAAAGTGTCCAAGCGCAGCGGCACCCAGGCATGAGGCTGCAGGGAGCTGTGCAGCAACGCTGACACCTCGTGGTGCCAAACCACAGAAACACAGACCTCTCTCCTCCCAAACACAACCCACCTTATACCCACCTGTGGGGTTCTCCTGCAGAGACAAAATCAAATCTCTGCCTGTTTTCACACCTCCTGTATCTCCCTGACACTTAAGAAGTGTCTTCCTGATCCCTGTGTCACAGTTTTGACAAGCACACATGGAAAACGGCAGAAGTGATTACATGCAACGCTTAATGCACAATTGCTGAATGAACAGGGGAAGAAAAGAAAGCCAGCACAGCTTTAACATCTTTTGGTCAAAATGACTATAAAGAAATTACTGTAAACAAAAATTTCAGAGAAGCAAGTCAACAGGGCCAGTTACATAAAAATTACCATTGTCATTAATAAATTTAATTCAGCTACATAAAGGATTCCTTTCCTTCATTCTGGTCTCTCCCATCCCTAACAGATGCTCAAATGCATTACTTTCTGCAGCTTCACAAACACAAATCTCAGATTCCACGGATCATCACACCGCATGCCTTTGAGAAGCCAGTTTGCCTCTCCACTGCACAAGGTAGTGTGATGTTTTCCCCAAAGATACAAGTTTAAAAAAGCAGGGTGTCTATCTCTTTCAGTGACTGCTCAGTATAAAAATTAAAGGAAAAAAAGCAACTTTAAATGCTGTTACAAAACCAAAGTAGGAGGGCAAGAAATGAAAAGCACTTTTTATTCCTCTGCTTGTGCTTCAGGAGGGTTACAGAAGTGAATTTAGAAGTGACTCGGGTATGTGACAAAACAAGAATAATTCATGCAGCTAACAATAATAGAGCAGCTAACATTTCAAATTGTTTTGGGGAAAGAGCTATTTTCTAAAGGAAATCTCCCTCCAGTTTCCCACCTGTATTTCTTCCTCATGTTCATACATACATGCACAGTAACTAAATTTTTCAAGTGATGCCTGAAATCAATTATTTCACACAGCTGAAATGGCACCTATGTAGCACCTAAAAGATGACAGACCAGCATCATCCCAAGACATTCAGTTTTTCAAAACATGCATGAAGATTTTATTAGTGACACAGATCAACAGTAAGGAACCACTATAAAAAGGGTGGAATTTCTGAAGGTGAATTGTAACAATTGCCTTCTTTCAGAAACTGCATGCCTTGCCTGTGATGTGAAAATCCATTAGGAATTTCTGAAATGGCTACCATAATATCCATACCGTGACCACTCCATGGCCCCACAGGCTTACCCAGGAGTATTTTTAATGAGTTTATTCTACATTCAGGGTTATTTTCACGTCCCTCCGAGAGCAGAGACCTCAGTTACAGAGCACAGGGCATGGATATGCTTCGTTTGCTGAAAAAGCTGAAGGAAGAGGCCAAAGAAAACATGGGGGTCCTTGTGCAGTAACTGGAGGGTGCAAAGAAATCAGAATGCACAGGACTGGGGAGTTTTAAGAGTCAGAGAAGAACTGGTTTTACTTAAAGTGAAATAGTAAGGGATTTGAAGCAGAACTAGAGAATACAAGGGCAGGATTCCTTGGTAGAGAAATGGCTCTGCAAGATGCAATTTTTAGAGCTTGGAGGAAAGATATGAACAGTATTCTAGAGCAGGAAGACTAAAGGGGAACATCTCAAATTAGCAGGGGTGAAATTAACTCCGGACCTTCTTTAGAAGGAAGTGAACACATGTGTAACCACTGTTCCTCTTCTATTTTAGCCCCTTTCTCCTTGGTCTCAAGAGCAATAGGTCTGTTTTGTGACCATGAGAGCCCCTGGCTTTTGGAAGAGCCACTGGTAGCAAAACCTCTCAGCAACATTCCACTTCTGTGAAATTGCACATGAGTACAAATTAACTCTGTGTTTAACAGCAGATATTTTTGGCCCTACCACTTACTTCTTGGCAGCAAGGTTTCAGCACAGCTAGATGTTCTTGTAGTGATTCAAATATATCCATTAAGCAAGCAACATTTTCAAACTGCTGTTGGCTAAGGCCACGTTTCACAAACTTATAAGCAATACAAAGTGGAGTTTACCTATTTTTTTTGGAATTTTCATCTTTCCCTCTTTTGACTCCAAAAATTCTTGTAATCAGAGCACTAAAAAGAAGCGTAGATGAATTTCGTACCTAAAGGAAAAAATAAAAACTGCACTTTAAAAATTCCTCTGAAATGCATGATTATTTTTTTAAATACAGCCATTAATGTACAGGCAAAAATAATAACTGCTGAGTGAAAAGCATGCTACAGGTCAGCACATGGAAACTAGTAATTCAGACCATCCTTCCAATGAAGATGATACTACTGAAAAGTTCAGGTTCTTTGAAGATGTCTATCTTTAGTAGAAGGAATACATCCAGATTTTTAGTGGTTCAAAGCATCCACCCTTATGCACAGTGGACCATGAAATGTTCTACCTGAATATGCCACATGGGATCTTTAATTCAAGAGCAAAGTAAGTCATATTGAATGCAAATGCAATTCTTACTAGCTAAGTGCACTGACTCAAAATTTAACAGCCAGAGACTTTAACCTGTAAGGTAATCTTTGTCCCTACTTTTTGTGGATATCAGCACTTCACATTAAGAAAAATTAAACAAAACAACAAAAAAAAAAAAAAAAAAAAAAAAAAAAAAAAAAAAAAAAAAAAAAAAAAAAAAAAAAAAAAAAAAAAAAAAAAACGAAATTATTACTTTTTTGCAGGTCTACATTATTTTTTACTCTACCTTAAAATATTACATTCCAGAAACTGTAGTACTGCCATTTATAAACATAACCAAAGCTTCACTGAACAGGACCAGTCTATATCATGTTAAACTAGAGAAGCAAAATTAAGAATTAACTTACTGCCCAGACAGGTGACATAAACCCTAGAATCGATGCTTTTATTCCATCTGCAACATAAGGCATGATGTTTTCACCTAAACGTGTATCCCTGTACAGTGCCCGGAGGATATTTAAAGCATGAACCTGTGGTGGGAGAAGAAATATATGAAAAATATAAATTCATTAGCAAACATCTTAAATTTAGTTTATGTAATTACAACAGTGAACATGCAAAGCAAAAACAATCCATATGCACATTTACAGCACTTTATTTTCATATTAAACACAACAAATACTGCTGCTTAAAAATGCATTAAAACAGTGCTGCAGTAAACGGTGTTAATAAACAGTTACAGTTTAAAATATATTCCTCTAACAAATATAGTCCAGGCATTGCAAGAGAAGGCCAACATTCTTTTATCCTTAGCTTATCAAGGCTGTAAAAATAACTTCTGGAGTTCAGAATCATCTTTTCCAACATTCTTGATATGCTGTAGATACTGTGAGAAAAAATAAACTACAAATCACAGGAGGGCAATATTAAGCTAAAACTGACAGCCAGGTTTGCTTTACCATGTGGAGCATTTTCTGCTATTTCCCTACCCTCTGTAAGGGAAGGTGGTAATACATGTAGCTTCACAGACTTTGACAAGGCTACATAAATTTATACCAGCAGAAAATCTGGCAGAGTCATTAGGACATCCTTCTGTGTATTGTGAACAAATTATGGCTTGCACTTACAAACAGAAAGTAAATGATAACATTTTGAAGATAAAAGTCTTGTCTTTAAAATAAGTTTTTTTTAATATTGCAAATGTATGTACTTAAGTTTTAGAAGTTACTTAGTATGACTAAAATCAGTCTTCATGTAGTGTTTTACTATGATTCATGCATAAATTACTCATTTATTTACTTTAAATGTAAGCAAAGCTTGCTTGTTCATTTACAAACTTGTAAAAAGGAAGTTACTTATCTGTCTGTTTAGAACTACTCATATATGACTTCATTTGCCATCCTAGAGAAAAACTATGGAATTATGCCAAATCCATCTTTTAGTATATTTTACAGTAACTTCATAACCTCTGCACATGCAAACACGTTTTAAAATCTAGCTATAGATAGTAAGAACAGAATATCCTCATTAAAACACATGCTTCTCTTAACTGCTTGAAATAGTGTAAACACACTTCTGACATTTGCCTTTTGATGAGAGGCTGAGTTTTACCTGTGGAATTACACTTAAAGATTCATTCAAAGGTGCAGCCAGAGATATCAATTCTTTCATGGTCATTTTCAGCAAATCTGTTTTGCCCTTCTTTGGTTCTGATGCCAACAAAGCCTACAGAAAGGAGAAAAAAAAAATTAAAATTCAGGTGTTTCTAGCCATTTTTCTGCACTACCATTTCTGCTCTCATTCCTGTACGTATTTACCATACCACAGCCTAGCTTCTGACCATACAGAATGACTGAGAAAAAGTTGCAGAAAATGAAGTTTCAGGTTCAACTCATCTTTGTTCAAAATGCTCAATTTGGACAGCAAAAGTATCTGCTGTACTAGATATAATTACATTTCCTAGTATGGATTTATTTTCGGTTAATAACACCTATCTTAGATGACAAGGGCTGGCCAAATAATAAATTCTGGCAACACAGGATGAAACAAGCAGCATGTTTTTGAAAAAAGGGAAGAGATGCATCCATCTCCAAACAGTATTTCAGTGGATAAAACATCCAGCTGAGATGAAAATACTCTATATTACTTCTCCAAAATTCAGGACTGAATTTAAAACAGTCCTTCTTTATCTAGTAGCTCTTGTTGATTTTTTCCAAGTTAGGCCAAATGGATAATCATAAATCATTTATTGCCAATAAAAGATTATTATCCATTTGTGCTTTGGGGCCTAGAGTCTGTTCAGCATCAGTAAGAACCAAATGAATTACAGAGTTTAGGCAGAAACCCAGGAGTAGTTTCTGTCAGTTTATCAGTATCTTTAATGATAGGAAAAACAGAGAGAGCAGCTGAGAAAAAAAAAAAGGTGTTCATCAAGTATAAAATAGAGGAGAATGACCTGAAGACTAAAATTTCATCATGTTAAAGCTGAAAATCATATTTTCCCACCCACTAACTGGAGCTGCACCTTTGCACCATTCAGTAATAACATTCCTATTTTAAAGAGGTCATGGAGCGGTTATAACCTTAAAAATTATATATTCTCATTAAAACAGATGTGTTTTAGGTTAACAAGAACACATCACAGGATGCGAATAGCAAAGAGACCACACTGCATTAATGAAATAATCTTCTTTTACTAGTGTTAGGATACACATTACAACTTGTATTTTTATTATCCAAATGCCATATGGCATTGAAGGTTCGGTTCATTTAACTGAGCCTAGGGGTACATTCAAAACTACTGCCAAAGAACACTATCACCTCTCTTTACTATAAAATTATCATCTGCAAATAGTTTCAGACTAATCCCAAAGTTAATTTCAAACTTTCCTGTTAATTGACTAGACTTTGTAGTCTTCCAGAGGTGTCAAAAAAGAAGCCTCTGACCTGTTTATCCACAGAGTTATGGCACAGTGCAAACTTTGTCCTATGGAGTCAGTCGGCCAACTGCAGACTACACAAGTTTTCTGCAGTGGTCCTTACAGTAGTCCTTACAGTAACCTAACTTTTTACATAAAAAAAAAACTCATTTGAACATGATTTTTTTTTTCCACATTGTCAAGATTAAAACTAGATAATGTCCAACAGATTCAAATTGTGTGGTGTGAATGGGGAAACCAGAAAACATGGAATCACCAAATTCCTTCTGCAGACAACTTACTCTTAGAAGTGAGAAAGATACTTAACTGCTGAAACTGAACAGGAAAAATGTCTCTAAAACCAGTGCCCTACTTCTGCTCTCTGCTGCCTTGTACACACATCTAGCAAAGCCAGGAGCAGGCTGTGACTGACATCAGAGGTCAGACAGAAGCTGGCTGCCTCAACTTTCTCAGGGCAAGCTCCAAGTGGAGAACAAGCAAGATGAATTATTCTGGCAGCAAGAGCTTGCTCCCAGCAGTCCCTCAGATCCTTGGAACGTGCTTGAGACTGTGCTTCAGAGAGTGGAGAAAGTAACAAATCATACAGTTACTCTTGGACTCCTGTCTTAGAAAACTGGTTGAAAATCTAGATCATGGAGGTGAATTTAGGGGAAAGCAAATATGGATGCTTTAAGGATCAAAGGAATGAAAATAGGTGAAATGTAATCTGCCAAACTAACTCTGCACTGACTGACCCCACAAGGATGTAGATGAGCTGCTGCATACTAATGTGGGGCACTCAGCAAGAGGTGACACTTCAAGCAGAGACAAAACATTGCCATCCTGCCACCAGTTCTGAACTTGGCAGAAGTCAGAGGCTGGGATTAATGGAGCTGAAGGTAACACAGGGAGTGGGAAGAATGTGGGAGCATGGCCTCACATTCACAGATAGAAGTCTTCAGTAATCTACTCCTTCATTGCACTTGAGACTGCCAGTCAACATTAGTTACTGTGACACTATTACTTGTGCTTTATTGCTGTTGAGTGTCCTTCCCAAGTTCTTTGCAGTATTTAACAGGCCACCATTTTACAATTCTGTGAAGGTCTGTTCATATTTAACCACCCTCCTACTTTGCACTGAAGTAGCACATAGTTACATGGTTAACAAAGCCTAACTTAATCTGTGAATTAATCTATGAATTTGCCAAAATTATTACAGTTGTAACACAAAGCCTAAACACAGTCTTGAGAAATGCAATTGAAATCTACCACAAACCAAAAATATCAAGAGTCAATAGAACTGTGGTGCCAAACATGGTTTAACTACAAATGGCTTCTTGGTTGCACAAAGGCCATCAAAGTCTGTATTAAAAAAAAAGGGAAAGAACAGCTGTTTGGTCAAAAGGGGTTGGAATGGGAAAAATAAATATGTCATTTCCTTTTTTTTAATGCCCTTTCTGGAGTGTACATTTAAATCAGAGACAGTGACATTAAGCTGGTACCTGTATGTAGAATGGAATTCCTGCACTCCTTCTGGTTGCACACAGTGTGGAAGAAGGATCACAAGATCTGATTTCTTCTAACACACAGCTTAGCCAGTGCTCTGGCATCTTGTGCAGACTCTCATTGTTACATCTACATCAAACAGATACATAAGAAACATGAAACAAGCGAATAAAACAAGGACAAAGTCAAAGAAAGCATTTAGCAACCTTAAGAAGTATTTCTTACTGTATCTTAACATCTCCAAGCATATAAACAGATTTTTATTATGAAATAAGATGAATTAACAAAAAACTGTAGATTGTTCCAGTGTGGGTACAAATTATATTAATCCTACTTATTAAGTGCCACTAGCAAAATGTTTTAACTGAACAGAAAACAAGGTTCTGTGCTTCCATGCTGCAATAATTCTCTTCTGACAAAAAATATTATCATGCTCTGGAGAAAAAAAAAAAAAAAAACCACTTATGCACATCAGCCACTGTGTAGGAAGGGACACTTCACAGATTTGTATCTTTGTTGTCACACAGTACATGATGCATGACCCTTACACTAATAATCATGTCTGTAACCATACAAACTGAAACTGAAGCCCCTCAAAGTAAGTACATATTATGTAAATAACCCTGCAAACCTCAGAGCAGTGGAAGGAATGAAAACAAGACATGGTGCTCTTTTCAATACTCAGTCAAACTTTTCGTAAAGCACCTAAATTGCTCTCCTATCATCAAATACTCCTCCTCTGCAGTTATAAAACTCAGCATTGCCTGAAAGGCAAAGGACTTCCAAGGACAAGGAAAAACTCAAGTCTGCTTCAATTACTGGTGCTGTTCAGTTCAATGAAATGTACCACATTCAGTGTGCAACACCAGCCCATTAATCTTATGTCAATGTTCCAAAAAGATCATTTCTATTAACAGGACATTGTTATTAAAACCTGTCACACTGCTTTGACACATGATTCAGAGCAGAAGAAATAATTCATCACTGTGGGCAATACAACTGCAATTATCTCAACCATGCAGGACTTGCCTTACCTAAAAATATAAACTATAATTAAATTCATGATTAAGTAGTGAGACCTTATGGTAAGACTACAATCAAGCTTTCTACCTGGTTGACTGAAATAAAGAATTTAAAAGAAAAGGTAAAACGCAGCAAGTACTGATGTGAAAAGCAAAATTTCATGGAAGATGTGTGTATAATCCCTTCTTCATCCGCCTCTTATTAAAGCAAGAATTTACATTGGCTAAAAACCTGATCATGAACAATAAATAAGGCTTTAATCTGCAGTCAAACACTCCTTTTCTTCTTTTACAAAAATCCCAGAAAACTAGTAATGCAGAAAACTGTGGTCACAGGAAGTACCAGAAGGACAGCAGAAGACACAGGACACTTCTTACTCTTCAGTAATTCCTGCAGGATTTCCACCACATTTCCTACACTGCTGCCAGGTATTCTCCCCATCTTTTAAGGGCAGCACCCCTTCAAAAGGGCAGTCAGAATGCAAACCCCCAGTCCAGAGTTCAAGAGGAGCCAGGCTTCACAAGCAAAATGTCACCTGGTACCACGGCATAAAAGGAAGGCACCTCCTGCCACAAGCCTATGACAGAAGCAATCAGATTAACCTGGAAATTCACAGTGAGTTCTCTTTTCTTTAACTACTCTCTTTTGCTGGTAAGTGGCTTGCCCTTGCTTACTTTCAGGATGCATTCCTTTGCTCACTCTTGGGTACGCAAAAAGGATACAACTCTAGGACTGAGACCACACAAAAAACTCATGGATCTCCTCCAAGAGTCTCAGCAGTTGGGACACGACTTTGCAGTTCTCTTCATCCACATCAACACATTCTGCAAAATCTGCTCCTTTTGATCTTGGAGGCACCTGGTCTTACCTCCCTAGCTAAGCAGAATTTAAACATCTCCATTCAATCAAGCAGAGAACAGTGCTCATCTCTCTTCAGTATATCTTAGTATTAACACAAACACCCCATGAGAATTACCTACATCTGCTGGGGTGCAGAGGAGCGCAAAGTAAAGCATTAAGGAAATATTTAGAAGTTGCCATGTAGCACACTGAGTATTTTATTCTTAAGTAAACTGAGGGATTTTTCTCCTCTCAATATTAGTAGAAAGAGGAGAAGCATACTGAAGTCAAATAAACTTCAGACTCCCTTAAAGCTATATTGCTTTGATCCTGCCACAAGTAATTCTACCTTGTTCAGACACCCACCAATGCACTTTTATTTATTAGAAGGTGAAAGAGTTACTGCTGTAGAGTTAGAAACATTAGAGACTATTGACTTTGCAATGGAGATGACTACTCCCTTCCATTTGGCAGCTCTGCCTCCTTGTGGTCTGGCAAGAAGAATATTGTCATAAGAAGCAGGTGGCCCTAAATTTTAAGAATAACGAAGCTTTACAATAAAAAAAAAATTAAAGCTTCAAGATCAAATGTCATTTTCCAGAATGAAATAATAATTATTTCTACCAGATCAAACAAATACTGTTGATAACGAAAATACAACACAGTAAGTTGATACACAAATTACTTAAGATGCACTACATTAAGTGTAATCCACAATTTTCTGTCTGTTCATCTGTCAGTTAAAACAATTTCATACATGCCCCAAACCCTTTCTGTGGTCAGTATCAATGAGTACAAAAGCCTGGCAATCCCAAGTTAAAGCTAAACTCCTCTCCCTAAGTCATATATCTGTATTTTCTCCTATCTGAAATAAATGGTGTGTTAACAATGGGTCAATCTTGAATTTGGCCTTCCTGGATGCAAGTGCCTTGTGGCATAAACATCACATGACCAGAAGCATTTTTCTACATGTGTCTATCAAGAATTCAGTGTTTCCAATCACTGTAAGCAGTTCCTATGTAGGGAAAAAGTGTGTTTCTTTCACCACTTTTTTCTCTGTCAACAGGCCTGCAGTATTCACATAAATATACAGTTTTTCACATAAGTAATGCGATTCCCATTTTCTATAGACACAATACTGCCCCTTCTCAGACCACAATCTAACTCAAAAACACATTATTATTCAAATGGAAGTCTGCTTTTAAGAAAACTCCTCTGAAACTACAAAGCCCTTCCACTTGCATCCTACTTTTCATAGCATGTGCTCAACATGAAACAAAATTCTCCAGATTATACAGGTGCATTGAGAAGGGTTTGAGGTTTCTCTATCAGTAAAACAGAGCAGAGAGAACCTTGGGTGGCTTCACAATTTCAGAAAGATGGTATCATTACCCCATCTCTCTTTCACACCAGGCAGGAAAAGAAATGGGAAAGAAAATATGAACTGTGTTAAAAATTAACACATCTTCAACCTGATCAGTGCCTTAACATTGTATCTCACACTTCCTTATGTCAGGTATTTCCTAAGGCTACAAGCATCTCAATACATAAGAATAGTTTTTCTCCCCCACTTTCTTTCTCTCCTTCACATCTATGATTACACTTTTGCTGAAAAGTTATTTATGATTTTGGTAAGTTTCACTAGAAAGTCCATTAGTGATATTTCCATTTTACAGGTCTTCCTGGCAGATCATAGCAGGCTGGGAAAGTAAAGAGTTACAGTCACTTCAGAGCAACAAAATGAGACAGAAGCAGAGTTTTCTGCAAAGGATTAGCAGGGGTCTATTCCCAGTTCCCCAAAGGAATACTACAGAAGATCAGACACTGACTAAGTACAGATAAGTCATTTTCATTGATACTGACAGATTAAACCCTTTTAAAATAAAAGCATGATTTTTATCTTTATCTTTCTTTTAGTAAATTACAGTTTTCCAGAAAACTATTATGGACCTAACTCACTGCATCCCCTAAAATCGTGCTCGCCATGTTTAAGCTCCAATCAAATATTTAAAAGTGTTCAAGGTAAATTATTCCTAGGTAAACACATTGTGCTGTACGACATTACCCTTCCTAAACCTTACCCTTGCATTTGCAAATTTTGTGAAGCAAAGCTACCTCCATAGCTATGCAATACCATTTCAGATTTCCAGAAATCTACCTGATCTCTCAGCAAAGAGATCACTGAATGAAAGAAATGCAAAGCAGGCAAAACATCATTTGGGAGAGAGAAACTGCTGGAGTAATAAGGATTACAGGAGATTCAAGTTTTCAAGTTTAAAGCAGATTTCTGACTTCCCTGAACCACCACGTTATCAGATCAAATGAGCACTTTTTAATTTCTCCAGGCCTTTGACAGGAAACACTCTTTTTAAAAACACATTGTTTATTTCATTGATATGAATGTTGCCTGTTATGCAACTGCATGGTTTTTCTGAAGGTGCAGCTGCAGGCAACATTGAGCAGGCATGACAAAGGCAGCACTACACTCCCAGAAGGAGTATCAACAGGGAAACAGAAAAATGGTAACTTGCATATTAGAGCACACTCAGCAATTTACATCAAAATGTCAGGACAGATCAATTTCATCAAGTTGGTAAGAAACCTCTGCAGAGGAAATATTTTTCTTTCACCACTAACTCAAACAGGTCTGAATACCATCATTCTGTCCAGAAAAAAGTCTGTTCTTGGTTCTTATAAAGACTGGTGTTTAAGGGCTGTACAGCTAAAAGCAAGCTCAGATAAAGGACACTGCAGCATAAAGTCTTAAAAAAATGCTTGGCTATAAATAAGTGAAGGACTGTGTTCAACCAGAATCATTCATAAATGCCTGGGAAAAGGATCTGGCACAGGCTTAGTGACAGATTTTTCAGTGTTTCACAGAACAAATTGAAGTGCCAGGGATGCTTGTGCACATCTTGAGTTCCTGTTCAACAAGGTATCATGCTAAGCTGTACATTACTGTAAGCTGCCCCAGACAAAAGCTTCCTCCTCTGGCATTTGTGGACACAGCAGTGAATTAATCCAGATTCTGACACACATGCTTCAAGACTGCCCATGAGCCTCTCAGCTATGGAGAGAGGGAGGCCAGCTGAGATTCACTTGCAGAATGGAGCCCCCCAGCTGCAGCAGGGGACATGGAAAGACTCCATGAAAATCAACAGACCTGGCAAGGCATCTGCATTCATCAAGACTTAATTTGCCCCTTTTGGAGGAGAGTCTCAAAATACTCCTCATATCCCAGGAGTACCAAATCAAAGAGTCATTTCCTGTTCTGGTATCAGTCTCCTTTCTCCTTTGTTTTAAATACAAATATAAACCTTGAGACCTGTAGTTCCTGGAAAATATTGTCTTTCGTTGAAACGAATGTATGTCCACAGAGCAGCTCTCCAGTTCTTATAAATCTTTTTTCCCAAAGGAACACTTGCTCTACTTGAAATATCTTAACTTTAAAAATGCTAGGCAGTATGGAGAACCAAAAGAATTGTAACAGACAACTACTAATTGAGAAGAGGAAACATCCTTAATTTGGAGGGCTTTTATTTTGGACGATACATACATATCACTTAATGTTTGAATAATTTTCAGGCAAGAGTTCTCTTGGGCTTGGATCTTCATTTTTCAACCTAACATAAAGCTGCTGTTAAGCAGATTGTGCTCCATTAAATACAACAGCAAAAAGCAGGAAAGGCAACAAACACATCAGCAACTTTGTTCCAAAGTCTGGGTAGATTTGCTCTAATCTCCTATAAACTGGACTGCATGTTTTCTATGTTTTCCATTATCTCCTGCTTTTCACTTTGCCTTTGCTACAAGACAGTCCTGCATATTGACTGAGATCAGACCAGTGGGGCTGCACCTGTTTGTTTTACCTCCTTTCTCCTCTCAAACAGAGAGTAGTAAAAGGTCTGTTTGTTGGTTGTTGTTTTTTTTTAAAAAAACTCTATTACTCTGAGGGCCAGACTGTCTCTTCACGTTGATAGGAGAAAACTTGCATCACTTTAGAACTTCCTGAACCAAATTTTCATGGTATAGAAGAACACTTCAATATCTAAATAAGTGTATATAAAACATATGGACAGGCAAAAAGATAAGCAGTGAATTTCTTTTTTTCTTTTTGAGTAAACAACCAAAGGTAAAGCAAGGTTGTGTGAGTGCTCAACAAACTCCTCAGGCCACTCTGAAATCCCTCAGATTGCTATCACCTGAAAGAAAATACCTTGGAATCAGAGATCCAGAGAATCATGGCATGCAGTTTAACATCCCCTGGCACACAGAATGAACACCAGCACGTGTCAAACACCATTACTGCAGCAGTGCTGGTACATGGCTGCAGCAGCCTCACCCAGCATCCTCTAGCAGAGACCAAGACTCAATTCTGTTGGGAGAGTTTTCTGAGGGGACACACAGTGAACCTGATCAGCCAGCCAGTCTGTACTAAAAGTTTCCAGTATGAAATAAAGAAGAAACAGATCTGCACCTCAAACTGGCTGGAACGTGAGGCGAAAGGGGAACGTTGGTTACTTAACCTGGCACTGGTGTGAAAATACAGGTACTTCAAATTGAAAATCTGACTGGTCTTTCATATTTAAAAAGAAAAACAGCAATAAAAAAAGCCTACCAAACTCTACCTAGTCAGTAGAAATTTTAATTTGTCTTATTAAAACATGGATGGGATATAAACACTGTATACCACAATGAAACATAACCAGCACTTGAAATCAGTAGCTAAGCATGTAATGGAAATTCCAATGATCTTGCCCAGACCTCAGGACAATTCTGTTCATTTAGTTTTTCTAGGAAACTATAAAGTTACGAGGGGAAAGAAAAAAGCCAGAGTGCATATCACTGTCAGGTAGTCTTCCAAATGTCACAATAACCAAGTCAGTGACAGGTAAGAGACGTTTCCAAGAAAATGTCCTGGCTAAAGCAAAGAGTCTGGAATACATTTTCATAAAGGACCAGAAAAGGAGAGCAAGACGGAAGAACTCTACAATCCTACTTTTCCCAAGAGTTTTCAAGAGCTGTTCAGGAAACTAACACACCAGAAATGAAGAAAAATGCAGCAAGCATTATATGTCTGTATCATTTTTCAATGCCTAAGCACCATCTCTAACCATAAGTATTGTAGTCCAAGTCTCAGACATCATGTAACTGTAATAATCCTGCCTACACCAAACTTAAATAAAATCCACATGAAAGCAAGGATCTGCCTGCAGAGCCAGTTTCAGGATCAATGCCAAAATTTGGTAAAACTTATATTAAAAACACAGTAAGCTGCCCATCTTCTACCTGGAAAGCATTTCTGTAAGTTGCACGAAGCCAGCATACGCCAATTCAAATGCACCCCTGTGCCTTGATTGCAGCAGATGATATTTGAAGTAATCACCAATATTTTTAACCTAAAAAGGAAAGAAAAAGTTACTAAGCCATTTGAAATTACATATACATAATTTATTTATATATGCAAATATTTTGCAGTTCAAAGCAGCTGGTTGGAAGGGTCACTGGTACAAGCAAAAAGCAGATAGAAGTCTTATAATAAACAACCACTTACTTTAATGATAACAAATATTATACTCATTTTTTTAGGTTAAGGGGGTAGTTCTACATTCTTTCAAAAAGTATAAGGATATGAAATCGGATATTTGTCCGTGATGGACATACTCAGATTTATGAGAACAAAGGGCAGCTCTGAGTTTCAGGGGAAACAAATGTAGAATCCTTCTTGTTTGCCTACGTTCTTGTCTAAAGCCCAAAGAAAATGTCAATTAAAGCGCAATAGCAGAAAAAAACCTTAAAAAATATTTAAGATATGAAATTCAAACTCCAAAAACTGTACCGAAGGGAAGCAAATCTACATTCGATTAGGCAATACATAGACAAATACAAATTTGTAACATTCCAGAATTCTGCATAATTGCTGAATTGACCATTAGAAACAATTGTAAAATGAAGATGATGTTGTAGTAACTAAACTTTCACTTATAGTTCATTTCTAGAGCTCTATTACAACACAAAGTTTTTAAATCTGTTTGGAATTTTACAGAGCCACACAATCTCATTCCACAAAGCATAGGCAGTCTTGTTTGTTGGGTTTTTTCTTTTAATTCTCATCAGCTTTCAAGATCTAAATCAAACTTCCAACTTAATTTGTTTAAAATACATAGCACATATTTCATGTTCTTATTTAAAATTTACTTCAGGAGTCTTTCCAAAACTCACAGGCTAGAAGCAGCACTACTATAACTCAGTTCTTGGTGAGAAATTTAGAATACAACAGGTGAATCTTACTAATTCAACAGTCAACAACATACAGGGCCACACTCGCTGCTGAGGGCAAGAATCTGGGTATTCTATATGTAAATTGTCTCCAATATGTTCCAAGAGATTAATACAGGCCATGGGACAATTAAGTCTTTACTTCTGCTGCCTGTTTCTTTTCACTTTGGCACACAGCTTTGGCAAACTTATCTCTCAAAATTGTCTTAAAACTTCCCAGGTGAGATAAACAAGAGTTTGAGGAAGAGCTAAATGTTCTTCCAGACTTGGAGCATTAATGATTTGCATGTCATATGACAAAAAACAAAACAGAATCTTCATTAGATGTCTGTCTAGAACCTGGTGGTTACATGATACTATTGATACTGATTTTCTTAACAGGCAGAGCTCTGAGCCTGACATCTCTGGACTTTTAGGATCAGATGGAAAATGGAAAGTAGAATATGCATTTGAATAGAGAGATTCCTCCAGCTATACGCTGCACTACCTATGCCTGTTATTTCTAAAGGCAAGGCCACCATGTAAAATAGATGGTTTTGAATGTTTTGAAGACTGCCACGTAAACCCAATCTCCTACTCAAAAGACAAGGAGAGTGCAAATCTGATGTCCCAACTTCCTACAAACAATTAAGTATCATGCAGGAGCAGCCTCCCTGCCAACCTCTCCCCCACAGGTTGCACACAGCACGACAGGCAGCATTACTGCTGCAAAGAGCAGCCCCCCAGCACCACACTGCCTGCCAGGAAGCAGCTCTGTTCTGCCATTTCCTAATGCACACCAGCACTGTAAGACACTGACTTTCCATCTGCATGCTCCATTAAAAAAGGAGGTACAATCAATTAGAAGACCGGGAGCAAACTCAACATAAATTGTGAACCTTTGGGCAAATAAATTATGATAGCATTGACCCCTAAGGCACAATTCCATACAGTTACTGACCTAGATGTGGAGCACAGTACTGCAGGAGGAAGGTTTGCCAGGATGACACACACTGGCCAAGAGATGCCACCAGATTTTTCTCAACAGTTACTTAGCCCGGGCTCAAGGCAAGTTGACCAAGGTTTCTCTCAAAGTTTTTGTTCTCTGTATTCTTAAATCTCTTCCAATAGTTACAAAACAAAGAAAAAGAATGGGGCAACTTGAAAGAAAAGTTCTACATGTATAAGATAACGAAATCCAATTTGCTTACTTGTCAGCACTGAGAAGTGTTCAATAAGTCTGAAGCCCCAGCAGTTAAGGCATTGGCATTTTTTGTCATTTCTGATGAAACCCCACTTTTTTTGTACAAAACACTGTAATGACCTAAAGTTACAAAAGTACAGAGAAAATGCCCACATTTTTCTTTGTGTATTTCCTTGCAAGCCTGAGGAAAATCAGTATTTCAAACTGACTTCTCATCCACTAGCATTCTTCAAATGAAAATGTAAGCCTTTTGTTTTACAAGAAGACATCTGAAGCATAAACAAGCTGAAGAGGCACCTATAGGAAAAGAAGGTACCTTTATAGAGTCACAGAAAATTCTGAGCTGGAAGGGACCCACAGGGACCGTGGAAGTCCAACTCCTTCCTTAGTAATTCATTATTTCTGAAAGAGCACCCATCAATGTCTGCTTTCCAAAACCAGAGATGCTACAGTTAGAACTGACTCATTCTAAAACACCAATTCCTCTTTGACTTGGTGCACATTAAGGAACATAATGGTGGAAATGCATATCTGTTCTCTCATCTGCCCTCCAGACCCCAGCAACAATACAAGCACAGCTGTTAACCAGATGAAAACATGAGGACTGGAGACAATGCAAGAATTAAAGACACCAACACTATTTCCATGGCACCACAACATTAGATAAGAAATAAAATCTAGAGTACATAATGCTATCTTTTAATTTAAAATGTAAAATTCTAACACCTAAGGGAAAACTAAGTAAGTTTTTTCTGTTGGAAAGAAAAAGAGGTAGTTGGTCTTTCATATTTCAGTCTTCTATGCAAACTGGTTTTGTTGAAACATATGGAAATGAAAAGGTCATCAATTAAAACAGAAATTTAATAAACACAAAATATTTCCCAAATAAATGCCTGTGGTAACCTAATTTCTTGCAAACACTGATCTCAACGTTCTGCAAGAGATCCAGATGGCATATTAACATTTCTGATCTCTCATTTCAAAAAATCAGAGGAAAAAGATACAGTTAAATTACGTACAAATTATTCATAACAATGGATAGGAGGAAAACAAGATTAAGACTAGTCAGCATATTTGACTTTCAGAACTCTTAACTCTGAAGGCTAATTAAGGAAGAGCTTTAAGCAGAATCCCAATATGTAGAGTTTGAAATGATATAAAAAAGACTTTGACTATGAAGTCAGGTTAGAAGATTTTTTAGCAATTCTATTAGTGACTAATATACCCCAAGAGAGAGACAATGGGGTAGGTGGCAGGTAGGCATTGGTATCCCTAAACACAGCCCACATCTCATAAATAATCCAACACAATTAGAATGAATGACTTTGCTAGTTATGTTTAGTAACTCCTTCACTTATCTGTTTCTACTGTAGTTATGCTTTCTGAATACCATTGGATCAAAACAGGACAGATAACAAAGCATAACAAAGAAAACCCTTAGGCCACAGGAATTAAAAGAAATTTGAAACCCACAACTTTTCCCAAATGGAACACAGATTTACGAAAAAATAAAATCTGATAATTGCCTTTGCCTCACCACCACTCAAGAAGAAATCGCAGGTTTTATAATAAAAATTATTTCCCCACCTGTTCTACAGTAATCAACCCATCTGAAGGTTCAGATGTAGTCTGTGAAGGCAAAAGTTTACACAGTGTCCCTAAGAGCAGAGATACTTCCTTCATGCTTCTCCAGCAACATACAAGAACCATCTGAGCTGTGACGTCACACACTTGCCTGTCTTTGCCTTAAAAACAAAAAAACAACAAATGCAATAGTGTAACTCAAGGTTCTCAGATGCAGATGTGTAATTTAAACTTCACGTAGCTTGTCTGAAAAAACACAATTAACTAGGAAAAATTTTCTAAGCTTGCCTTCCCAAAAGATAACTCAATCTTGCTGACCCTAGTTGCCTTCCCTGCTCAACAGTTGCTTTACTTTCTTGCACTTGGAAAAGGCAGTAGTATAAACATTTTACCAGGGAAGTGGTGTTGTAAAGAGCAGAAGTCTTTCGGTCACAATTGCTATTTCCCTGCACAGTGAGCTACAGACACGTGTACAATTTGGAAGGCAGCATTCCCGCATCCATGGCTCCCGGGACGTTCCCCTGGCACCTCCCAGAAGGAAGAGGCGTTTGTGACACACTGCCGCCACCTGGTGGCCACTGCGGCACTTGCACGTGGTTCACCCCTTCTCATGAAAGGGACCTTTAGGCACCACCAAACTATCCCAAAGATAGGAAAAAGCAACCAAAGAAAGGAAGTTCAAAAGCTTGCATAAACTATTCCATTTTAAAATGTACCCATATCTTATAAATTTATTCTGGCCTACATTAAAAGGGCCAAAGTTTACAATTTCTTTATTGTTGTAAGGTTCAGTTTCACAGCTGCTTTCATTAAAACAGACAAATACTACCTACTATTTTACCATTGGAATCCTTCAAACTGAAGCTGCTGTTTATGCAATCTCATGCAACAAATTGTACTGCATGAACATAGTCTCCACCAACCTCATGTACATGGAGAGGAAAATCACTGTAACACTTCTCAACAAGAAACACATTAGAAGCATTGTTTGATAGAAAAGATGTTCAGTATTACCTGGCCAGTGCAGTTAAGGCAACAGAGTCTAGGCCAGTATCAAAATAACTAATTTTCACTTGTGCCTTAAGAGAGATTAACTACAATCTTCCAGAAGCACAGTGAATTAGTCTTTAAAACCATGTGCATGGATAACTAGCTTTTGACAGGTAAGAACTGAAACATTACACAAGCACGTAACTTCCAACTGATCATCCACATAAAATGCCTCCTATATAAGAAATACCTTGATTTAGTTACTAATATAGCCTTGAATTTACCCCTCATTTCCATGGAAATATTATTCATTGGCCTCTGGTCAGCCAGCTTTTCAGATTCTTCTTTGCAGTGTTCTTTCAGAACTTTCGTTTGCATAAAATAATCATTTGTGTCCTGTGGTTGTATCTCGTGCAGAATCATCTGCAGACGACCTGCACTATCTGCAGATTAAACAAAAGGGATATTTTTAAGATAGTTTTGTCTTCTACTTCCAGTTCTTTATACTGATGTAATTCATTTTGGGTGTATAAGCACAAAAGAAAGCTACTGGCATTAAAAAGAAAACCCACAATGAGGTTCTACGGTGATTAGAACAATTCAGGAAAAAAAAAATAATTTACAGTCCCGTTTTGAAAGGGATGCAACAACACAGTCTGCAAATGTTTGTGGGCTTTTTAGTAAAGAAGTCAAGAAAACTCCATCAGAAATTAAGAGAGTGACCTAAAATTATGACATAAAATGAGAAGGTGAAAGGGAGGGGTGGTTGGTCTAGTTCTGAATGACTGCAAGACAGACCTTCAAGAGCATCAGGTTTGAAAAGAATTCTTTTGGGATTCTGTTTGGTTCTTTACCTGGATCACTGTCCATTGGAATAAGACCCTCTGGTGATGAGCTCTGTACTACTGGTGATACTACAGCAGAGAGGCTGTATGACATCAGAATGAGTCTGCTCACCATTTCCTTCCATTCAGACACCAGTGTCAAGTTACTTAAGGAAAAAAAAAATCAAAACCAAAATCACAACAAAAACACATCACAACATGAATTAAAATATTATATTTAAAAGAAAGAATCAAAAATACAAAGACTTGTGCAACAATATTTATGAAAACTATAAATAAGGTAGAGATTGAAAAGTCTTAAGGCTGAGTATAACACATACGAAGGAAGTATCAAACACTGCAGCAGCCAGGAAGAGTTTGAAAAGCCACAGGTACTGGATTTCTTTATAAATAACACTGCACAATTTTCTGTTCTCCTTAACAGCTCTTCCACTGCACTTAAACATGGTGTTACAACTTCCCATTTAGTACCTTTTACTTAAAATACAGAGTTACAACTTACTTAGTATATTTCACTTACTTGAAGGGTAATTGCTGCAAAGCCCCAGTTATACAGTGCACTCTCCCATACATGGGGAATGATGCTGCTGCTTGAAGCAGAGACTTCTTGGCTTGGAATATTTCTTCTTCAGCATGGACCAACAAAAGCTTGATAACTAAAATATTTTAAAGCACAGATTTGCAATGACCATTCATATACTGTATTTTCTAAGAAACAAATCTGCTCTAAGAAACAGGATTAAAACCTGTGTACACAACAATTCAATGGAGTATGCACAGCAATTTCCTTTATTATACTTTTCCCTCTTTTGTCATTGAAATATATGTTACCATTGATTTTCAGTTACCTAAACTCCAGCAATATCTGTTATAGCCAATTTAATCTGTGTCTCTGAACCAAATGGCAGCTGTGGAAGCACAACCCACATCCTGTGCTCAGGGACAGTCCCACAGCTCATGATGAAGTCTCAAGGAATTACCTCCTCCATACTGCAAGTCAGACTTCACCCTTACAGCCACATTAATACACTGATGATTACAGCAGAATATTAAAGATCAAAAGTTCACGATTATACATTTGAACCTTATGTTTTCCACTAAACAACTTGACCAATTTTCAAGGATACATGTGTCTATTTTAATTCTATTTATAGCTTGTGACATCCCAGTGCCAGAATAGGAACAAATCACAGATCCTAACAGGGAACTATGGATCACCACCAGCAGCAGATACCCCAGAGCAATGAGACATGAGGTTACCCACACATTTCCTTCACTTATGGCAACAACAACCATGTCTCAAAATTGTTATTTCACTGCATATGAAGAAAGGATTAACAGGCATCTGTAGAGAAGTGATGAATGGCACAAAATGGAATAGTGAGATTACTGCAAATTACATAAAATGTTTTATTACAAATAATGAACCGAAGTATTTTTGTTTCAGTGAAGATTACTTAAGGTAGAGGAAGCTTGATTAACAAATTTGCCAAACCTGCCAGATTAGAGCCCTGTCATCTTTCACCCAGGGGCACTAAACCAAACAAAAATATTCCATATGTGAACAAAGCCTCGTTACTGTGAATGTGTATTCACAGGACTGCAAATCACACAGCAAAATGGGTCCAAGTGAACAGAGCTCCAAGGGGCAGCATTGCAAACATTGAAACAAACTCAGACCAACTACAGCTGCCTTCCCTCTGGGTAAGGGAGCTCTCTGGGGAAGCAGAGGGTCCTTCCCTGCACTTCATGCACTCAGCTTCACCAGGCTCACTACTTGGGCCTCCACAGCACTTTCAAATGTCACTGGTCAAAATAATAACAAAAGCCATCTTACAGAATATTCAACAGCCTCAACACAAACAGGACTAGATTAGGATCTTACTGTGACAGCAAACCACAATATACTTAAAATCCTGTTAGGAATAAGCATATCTTATTCACTAAGCCTCCTACCAAAAGCCTTATGGAAAAGCAGCAAACTTCCAATAAATATAAAAAACTTTTTTCCCCCAAATCTTACCTGCCAAAGTGTTCTTCTCCACTGTACTCACTGATGTGTTTTCATCTATCTGGGGGTTATGCTCAAGCCATTTTCCTAAACAAATGTGCTGCAGTCCTTTGTGATATACTAAAAAGTTCAACAAATATGAAGCAGTGACACAATCATACGGCTTGGTACTCGTGCTAAGATCAATGGCTGCTTGAAACAGAAGACCTAGACTCTCAGAATCCTGAAAAAAAAACCAAAAAACAACGAAGCAGTAATATTGCTCATTTAACTGAGCTTCCCGATTGAATCTCAGAACCTGCTTTTCATTAAGTTTGCTGGCACATATTTCTTAAGAAACACTTGTTTTCTGCACTGACTACCTTACACTCAAGACATGCATATGCATGTATTTAGCAAGGATACAATTACACAGACATTGAGGATGGGGACAGCCATTTACAAAGCAGTATTCAATCACACTGCACCTCACAGGAATTTTTTTTTTTTCAAATTACTGTGTTTTATCTGCTAATGGACCTTAAAGAGAAGCATAGTTTACTTGGTAGCAGTGTTTGTTCATCTGTACTAATGAATTTAAAAATAACGTTTCATGAAGTTTTTACAGACAAATCAGTATCAATTCGAAAGGCAAAATTTGTGAGAAATCAAACAATCAGATAATGAAATCTGAGATCAATCAGAAAGGAAAGGGACCTGAATTTCCTGAAAGTACAAGAGTAATCAAGTCAAAATGCCTCAATCATTTACAAAGGGAAGTCACAGCTAAGCCAAGAGCTTGCATTAACTACCTCTCTGATAGTTCATAGTCATACCCAATGAACTTCCCAAACTCCCTCATCATTAGTGAAACAAGTCTCCCTAGGTAAGGGCAGAAGCTGTACAAAAACACACAGAAGGTGTCAGTGAACACTACTGCAGGCAACTGGGACCAGCTTCGAAGGTTCAGGATTCCTGCTCTGTACCTAACACAAGCACCTGGTATACCACAGAACATTCATCTTCCACAAAATTACTCCCTCTACACTCTTCAAGTTCATACCTGTAAATTCAATGCAACATCACGTAGTTTCATCAGAAGTCTAAATGCCAGAATTTTTACTTCCTCAAAAGTACTGGCAAAACACTGGATCAAAGTTTGGACACGAGCAGAATCAATCTCCTGATCCAACTGAAAAACTTGTGCCTGGCCTGTTCAAAGAAATGAATGCCTTAGATAGTTGTGCTGTAACTCCTTCCAGAATAAGCACTATCTTCACATTCTGCTTTGCTATACTAAAAGCAGCATTAAAATTTTAGCTAAATCATTATTTTAATGTTGCTTCTCTTAATAGGTCTTAAAATACCATATCTACCTTTGTTAGGAATAAAAAATTCTTACCTTATTTAAAAAATAGATACTCTTAGTAATACAGAAAACAACTTATTGTCAAAAACAGAATCCCTTTGCTCCCTTTAAATTCAGCACTAAAAATAACCTTTATTTAGTTTTGCTTAAAAACTCTTTTCTCTAAGTATGTAATATTAGAAAATAATTCCTTTCAAAAAAGAGGTTGAAAGCTTCAGTGTGTTTTGGCACTTGGTGTTTGGAGTTATTTTGTCATAGGAATAATCCCTTAAAATGAAAGCCATTACAATTCCTTTTGGTTTTAATTTACATGTAAATGAGTTGTGAATTCTGTTGACTTAATGCTGTAAAGAAGGCAGAAGTTTTAGGATGTAAACAACTGCACCATAATACAGCACAGAACACAACAGCTGAATCGCCTTTATAGAAGTAATGTCCAATTTATAAAATCCTCAGCTGCTATTATAAACAACTGAGGATAACTATATTTTTTTAAGAAAGCAGTAACAACATCCTACATATTCATAATAACAACATTAATGTGCTCATTTTTCAAGGGGTTTTGAGAAATGATTTACCAAGATGGCATTTTTTATTCCCTCTCAAAATCAACTTTAATCTTAGACAACTCATTTCTTTAAAGAAAAGTTTTACAATTTAGGACTGAAACATATTTTTATGTTGGCCATATGATCCAAAGACAAGACTTAGCAAGAATATCAATATTCCAAGGCTCTAACAAATACTTCTTGAATTAAGACTGTCATAGAATCATGAAGAAAATTTAAAATAACACCAGTACATCATCATTAACTGGAAAATAGAACTGTTTTCTATTTAGCATAATATCATGAGGATATGCAATATTTTTCAATCAAGAGGTTTTGTGAATTCAGCATTTCAAGCTATCAAGATATATGCACAGGAAAAAGGAGTGACATTATCAAACACATTGAAACTTGTCCAGAAGTTTTCCTCATATTAAAAAAACAAATCTTCCTAAAAAATAGGCTATGCAAGAAAATCCAAATTTATAGAAGCTATGCAACAGACATTAATTATTTGCATTTACTTCAATATTCCTTTTTCCAATAAAATTTACTATCCTCTCTTGAGGTAAAACAAAAGCAACCCAGGAAATGCCACAGAAATTAAGGACTAAGAACACCCTTTTACTTTAACAGAAACTGACTAGCTGGCATAAAAGACACTTTTTCAACACCTCCCAGTCCTAGAGTCTATTAAAGGCTATAAATTAGACTTCTTACCTTTTGGAACAGAAAATATTTCTGCTATTGATTCCAAAATACTTAGTGCAGAAAACTTGGTTGGGTGTGATGAACCAGGAAACAATACCTCAAAAAGTCTGGCACATACAGATGACATAAAATCCTGGGGAAAAAAAAATCATTGCAAGCAAAAAAATTAAGACCGTTTTACTTGCTGCCCTACAAACAAAAGCCTAAGTAACTGAACTCAGGACATTCTGCTTTACTGCAAAAATTATGACCCTACAGATAATTTTGGAAAAACAGGAGGCCAACATTCACAGTACAGAGAGAGTTTCTTGTTTCTTAGAGTACAGTGAAGGCTGGACAATCATTTGGGTTTTTAAATACAACAGTTTCCCTTCTCCACCCCCACAAAAAGACAGCCATTGTATTGAATCTTCAAAATCAGCTGACCGAGAAAAGCAGAACTCAACACTGACACTAAGAAACTGATGTTGTGAGCCTTTAAATAGGATAAAAAGGACAAATACAAACAAGGTCTTCATGCTACAGCTCTTGTCATTCATTCGCTCACTTACTGATTATTCTGGAGACCTAGAAAAACACTGAAGCTCAACTGATCTCTATTTTAAGTGCAAATAACACACATCAGTTAAAGCTCGCTACTAAATGGCCAACACATGACAGAACATTTACTCAGTTTTTCCTTTTGATTGAGGATACCTGTCCAGCCATTCCTCACTTACTGCTGTTTCAATGCACATCCCTCAGAAAATAACCTTTACTGCTTTCAAAAAAAATTACCTTAAGGACACCCTCCAAATGGGCATTCAGTTCATCAACAATAGTCTATGTAGTCAAAATAAACTTGCACAAATGCATCAGAGGACAAGCTCCTCAGCACTGCTTGGCTTTACAGGTTTTTTCCTTCTGCACCTCACTATTGCCTAACACATACACAGAGCCTAACTCACCCAGTGGTGTTCAGGAACAATGAACTCTCAGAAATGCTATCCCACCTCTATATTACCTGCATCTCCAGCAGTCTACTTACTTTGTATTGCTGCAAAATCCTCAAAGGAGGCATTTTAGTTGAGTTCTCAACTAACTCTTGCTTGGTTTTATTTTGCTCCAATTTATAAAGCACTTGAGAACTTTCTTGTATCCTGCAAAATAGCTTTTAAAACAAAAGAAAACATAGGTGAGACAAGAACCATTGACAGTGAAACAAGGGAAAGGCAGATTTTCAGCTTATTTTCCAAATCACACTGCTTGTAATTTTTAGGACGTTTGCATAGAGTGTAACACAGAACAGATCCTTCTCCAAACCCAAGGTTTTGCTTCCCATCTCTCTTGTGACCATTTTTTTCTCTCCTCCCTCTACACTTCCAACAGTTTCTTCCATCTCCCTCATTAAATTCATGCCAAGCCTTCTCCTCCTACCTCATTTTCTGTGGAACTGTGTTCATCTATTAAAAAAACTCAGTGCAGACAATTTCTACTGCCTCAGTGTCTCTTACAATTTGACTCACTTCAAAAGTGCTTCCTCCACCTCTTTTACTACCCATAAGTAGTATTTCCTTTCTTATCACACTCCCATCTAGCATGACCTTTCCCCCTCATGCTCCTCAGTCTGCACCAGATAAGAAAGGAAAAAGATAGGATTTCTCTTTTGTTTTTGCCAAACTGACTCCCTGGTTTTTCCCCCTTCTCAAATTAATTATTTTCTCCTTCCACACTGCCATCTTTTGCCATAAGCATCTTCCAAGACGTCCTTTATACATACATGGTTCCTCGTTTTAACCCCATTCTTCTGCCATGAGCTACATGTGACCTTGACAACTTCCACCAAACAGAGAGACTCACTCCCTGCAGGCTGTACTGGCACAGCCACATCATGCTGAATATTCCTCTACTTTGTTTTCCAGGTCAGGTTTCTGAGGGTGATGAAGTGACTGAATCTGCCTGAGGTGTGACAAGCCCACGTAAGCACAGCCTTAGGCCTCAACAAAGGCAACACAAGGTTCACTGCTGACCCCAGGGCACATTGCTCTGCCATTGGCAAAGTGTGCAGGTGCTGGCAGGTCAAGCAACACCCACCACCATCCATGAAGTTACTGTGCCTCTGCCACTTCGTATTTTGTCTAAGCCATCCTTGCCTGTGATGACTTAACACCATTCATTTGGGTAATACATAAAGCATAGTCTTAAAGCTTCTACTCTTTCCAATGAGCAACTTCATAACACTCATTATTTCTTTTTAAATGGTGTTATAAGTAACACAAGAGGCACATTAGACATTGCTCACAGTTTGAAATTACCTTTCTCAGCAGAGAAACAATCTGTTGCCTTACGGAAGGAGACTGGTTGTTCAAGTTGTACATCATAAAAAATTGAATTAGTTGCATTTCTTCCAGAGACACAATTTCTGTAGTGCGATGGGTTTCACAGAGTAAACCTAAAGCATCAATGCAAACCTGAAAAATATTTAAAAGTTCACCACAACAGAGTTACTGACACCTATGATGACACCTTTGTTTTAATACAACGCTAACAGGATCAAAGCAATTATTCCCATTTAAAGGGTACATAAACCACTGTCCCTTTACCTGGCTGTGCTGATGAACTAGACCCTGTTTTATACACTCAGTGGATACAAGACCACTGCTCATGATATTTGAAAATTCCAGGTGTCCATGAGCCCTGGCTGTTCTCAAGCATGCCATTAACGCTCCAAGAGCTCCTCTAGTACTGCAAGAGCCTGAAAGAAATGAAAACCAGTAATAATTACTGTTTGATTAACACAAGCAATGTACTGCTTGCAATGCTTGTCAGAAACTCCCAATACTTTCAACACATGACCCACCCCCTTTTATTTCTACTCCATAAATTCCATAAGACAGTGCTGCTACAGATTAAACTAGTTGTAAATTACCTGGTTCCCAAAAAGCTTCATCTTAAATGTCATATGAAAAAAAGACCTTGTGAGACCTCATAAGGCATTATTTTAGAGTCACACTAAATTACTTCAAAACAAGAGAATTATAAATCTTGTATCCACATATTTACAAGAAAAAACAACCTGTTGCTGGACACACTTGTGTAGGAAATAAAAGAAAACTAGTAGTAGAGAATACAGAAATTTAACAAACCCTGGTAAAGAGAACCAAAAGGCACCCACAGAATTCTGCTCATGGCATGAAGAGATACTTATGATTATTATGACTTTCACCTTGAAATACTAAGAGCAATAATAACCATCTGGAATTTTTCTCCCAAATTAACTCTAACAATAATAATAGACCACAAATCACATGACTAGGCATGAAGAGATACTTATGATTATTATGACTTTCACCTTGAAATACTAAGAGCAATAATAACCATCTGGAATTTTTCTCCCAAATTAACTCTAACAATAATAATAGACCACAAATCACATGACTAGGCATGAAGAGATACTTATGATTATTATGACTTTCACCTTGAAATACTAAGAGCAATAATAACCATCTGGAATTTTTCTCCCAAATTAACTCTAACAATAATAATAGACCAGAAATCACATGACTAAGATTTTTTTTTTTAATTCAATCATAATTACAAATACAAAGTTTATTTTCTTACCCAGATTAGCATCTGCAGAGGCCTGAAGAATTTTTATCATGTAGCTCAGACTGTCAGAGTTACATTTGAGCAACTTTGGTAAATAGTAATCTATTATATAAGTAGTTTGGTCATGGTTCCCTTCACACAGTATTACCAGAAGAGGAGAAACCCAGATGTTGTGCCACTGGTCAATCCAGGTGCCTTCCTGAAAACTCAAAGTAAAATGGGCCTTGTGATTTGTAAACATGGTTTCCAGAAGATCACTAGCATAAGGTGCGAGCGACTGGTCACTCATCACATCCAGGATTTGTACTGGAATTGTTCTGTCCAACTGCAGTATATTTTCAGTGCCCACACACTCCACCAGACTGCCAAGAGAAGCATATTTCCCTTTTACATGCCAATCCAAGCTCAGTAAATGCTTTATCAGCCTTGCAAAGAATGGGTCTGATTTTCCACTGGATCCAGCAATGGTGGTTTGGTGTATCTGAAGAAGATTCTTGAAAATCAATTTGGTTTGGTGTCTGATGGCATCCAGAGGGTGGTCCCAGTGTGTATAAATGTATTCCAGCAGCCTCCCAATTATATCAGAGCTCCCATTAAGTTTGATTTTTAGATCTGGAGAGCCTGAAACAAGGGCAGCCAGTGCTGAATTAGTCCAAATAGCAAGGATTCTAGACAAAGATGTTGCCACACTGGATTCTTTTAACCTTTTAAAAAGAACAAACACAAAAAAGTTAATTATCTTCATCAGTATTTAAAAAAAAAAACAAATTTTGTATTTCAGGATTACTATTCATCACATTCATTTACTTTACATGAAAACAGGTTAGGAGACACAAGCCATTCATGGAGGAAAAGGAATGAACAGAAGTAATCAACTGGATGTTGCCAAGTACATGCTTGTTTACCTGTTGTGCTATTAAGTGGTTGCAGCTAAACCCCCTAACAATGGGGAAAAGAAACCATACAAGCCCCACAACAATAAAACAAAACAAGAAAAATCACTATGCACCTGCTAACATTTGAGCAGCATCATGGTTTTTTGTGCTTCTTGAAAATGTAAGGAAAACTTTTCATTGCCACATAAAACCATCAAAACTGAGTATCCTATGTGCAAAAACAAAATCGAACTGATCTCCAAGACACAATCAAAGGATGAAAGGAATATACATTTTAATCTCCAATCCAATAGTGCTTGTGGGCCCTTAGATGCAAGCAGCCAGAAAAAAAAACAACTAAAACTCATCCTACTTCAAGTATTCCACTCACTGGCACACTTTGCTCTCCTCTGGACTTTCAGAAGAAGAGGACGTGATGTCCTGAAACTGAAATTTATCTGTCTGCATAAGAACTGACACACCTTACCATAAAGGAATTGCTAAATTTATCCCATTCATGTTGGAAAACAAAATTTTAGCATGCAAGAAAAATACTGAAACTCAGAACTATGTATACAACATCATTATATTTTTCGAATTTACAGATTTTTTTATGACTATATTAAAAAGATTGCACGATCTGTGGCAAAAGCTAGTATCACTACACTGAAAACATCAGAGATATTCCACCAGGACCACAGGGGTCATGGAAAAATAGAATTAAAAAGATAAACCTCTCCTCCCAAACATGAAACAACAGATTAAAACACAAACTTACTCTGAACTCAGCGACAACAAGACGGATGCAATATCCAGTAACAGTTTCTCTCCATTTTCAGCCGTGCTGCCGTTTTTCCAATCCAGCATAGCCAGGGCTCCATGGCAAAGGAAGAGCCGGACCGAGCCCGGGAGCTCTGCTGCACACAGAACCCCACAGCTCCTCAGGAACCACGCCGGCACACCCCAGTGTTCCACTGTCCCCAGGAGCAAGCCACTGATCTGGAACACCAAAAGCACACCCATTACAGCACCTCAGCACAGCAGAAAACCTGGTTTGTGCCCAGCTTAGAAGATCTGAAGAGATTTCTAGTAAATAGTGTTTGTCAAATTCAAAACCCAAGTGTAGCAAGAGAAGAAAGGATTATACCCCAGCTAAGGACTGAGAGAGGCTGACAAGCCCTGGTATCTGCATCAGCAAAGCCCCCGGACAACAGTGATAGCACAGGGTAACAACACCATGATATTGCACCATCCTCAGCCAAGAAATACACTTACCAGTGAAGGTAATTCCTCAACTGGTTCATACATAGCTCTGGTAAAGAGAATAACAGCCAGTCCTGAGGTAGTCTGAACAGTCTGCAGAAGCGTTGCTACACAGTGGAGATATTTTACATTAGAATGCAGCAAACACTGTGTGTGAGAACTATGTAGCAAAATTATAAAAGATGGTCTTGAATTTTGCTAGACTACTTGTAGTTGTATCATCACAAATCTGTAGTGCCCACCTGGATACCACGTATTAATAACTTTATCCTCCAGTGCTAATAGTGCTAATATCTTTAACAGAAGAAACCCCACGACTGCACACTAAGGCACGGCGGGCTGTGGCAGAGACTATTAACATGTGATAAATTCTACTATATAAAAATGTCTGTATGAGAAGAAAACACTACTAGTTATGATGTGCCCATAAATAGTTCTGACAGCATGTTTCATAGAGGTATAGATATTTCTGATAGGCACAAACATTTGGTGACTCTCAAAAGCATTTCTGTTAGTTTCTGAATTATTAATAACAGCATTAATCTTGGTTTTTGTAGTGGGACAAGTTAAACTGTACACTCTAAAACTGCAACCTACAAATCATAGCTCACCAAAAAACCAACTACTGCTCCCACTCTCATTAATCTCAGTAGTTCCATTTCCAGTCAGGCTAAACTAAGTTTTTTTACATGTACAGGTTGTTTACTACAAAGACAACAAGTTAATAAAAATATTGGGGTTTAAATGTTACTAAACTTACCATCCATTAGGAAGTTTGTGGAACTTTTCAGTAAACTACACATACTTTGCCAAATAGAAGATTCACTGTGTTTCCAAAGACTTCCCTGGATATATTCTTGCAATTTCTGTACAAGCATCATTGAAACTTTAATGGCTATCAGTAAATCGTGCATCAGCTGAGTCTGAACAATACGATTTCCATGATTCTTTCTGTGGAAAAGAGACAAGCAAGCACACAAAAAGCAAATTAAAATCATTCTTCACCATCCCCAGAACACCATATTCCACCAGCTTTAGATACAATTAATGGTAAAAACTAGTTTATTGCTTGAGTTGATCAGATATGTAACTACAGAAAAACAAGGAGCAGGGTCAAGAGTAGTTTGTTAAAATGAAGTCATCAAACAAAAATGACAAAGTCTGCTACATTCTGCACAGGTTCCTGTGACAAACTCATTCATGTGATTCTGCCTTAGCAGAGCTGAACTTTTCCAGAAACCTTCCAAAAAGACCAATAGAACGCAGTGCTGCTCTTTTCTAATTTTTTCAAGTAGTTCCTCCATGTACAGAGGATATTTCTATGATGTGACATTCTTCTAACATGAAGACAGAAAATATTTAAACTTTCAGTGCACAAAACACTTCATTAAGTGCCCTTCTCCTCTCAGTACAGAATGAGAGACCACAGTGAAGAAGCCTCACTTTATGAAATGCTGGAAAATGTCAAGTATGTCAATACTGAACGAAACACTCATGGAACATGAAAGAGTTTTACTGTACCTGAATTTTACATCTATTAATTACACTGTGTAATTACTACATTTCAGATAGCAAAACCTCAACTCAAAGGCCTCCCTTAGTAGTAGCTGTAACAGTATCAGTGCCTTACCTCTCTTTTACTATCATATTGCCACTAAAGAAAATAAATGAATCAGTTTTTATTTAAAATCTGCATCACTATAAAATGATATCCCCATCTTTCATCAATGTATGGCTACCAAAGTGATATTTCAAACCAAACCAAATTATCTTGCAAGAGTGAAATAAAACCAGATAAAACAGAGCTTCTATTGAATTCACTTGCCTGTTTTCTTCCTGTATGTCAAGCAGCAACTTCTGCAGAAACTGAAGAACTAGTGAAAATAATTATGGTATGAATTTACTTACACGAGAAATAGAACAGTAAATTTCCAGCAAAGCAATCACACATACATCTCAATACATCACACATACCCAGCTACAATGAACAGTTACCCATACAGTGGTGATTCTTCCATTCCACCAACATTTAACTGATATTTCAGTATAGACAAAGACAAGCAATGCTAAAACAAAATCTCAAACTGTTTTGCAACAACCTGGTACCAAGCAAGTTTCCAACCCACTTGGCCCAAATCCTGTGAGATATTGACTCTCCCTACTGGTACACAGCTTTGTATCAGGGTTGCCCAGTAAAGCAAAACTGACCCCTGGAAATTAAAGGTATAAATCAAAGTCTTGTCTTCCACAAAAAAGTACTACATAAGGATACTAGTTTATTGAAAATTAACCAGGAGGAAATCAGATCTGATAGATCTTTGTGCCTGCTTGATGTCATTTCTCCACACATACCCCTCCCCCAATAACCTGCAGTGAAGCATATTTTACTATAAATGTGACTTTACCTTCTTCAAACAGGTTCTTAATACAGGCTTTACCTAGAGGAAAGAAAACACAGTTTAAGTACTGAGTACTAGCCAGCACTATCTATTTTACATAACTGCAAACATTACTATCAGGTGTGGCACCAGTGCTGAGCCAGTTTAACCAGAAGACACTCAATGTCACTGCACCTAAGCTGAAGTCCTCCATACAGGAAGCAAGGTTGTCCAGTACTTTTCTGTACAAATACACATCTGTGGTTTTCAATTCCTCCTGAAGGCAGCACACAAAGCTTTGCACAGCTGACATCATCAAATGTCCGGGAAGACCGTTCAGGGAACTGCAACATGGAGAAACAGCACATTTAGTCTGGCTCTCCTGAGGCGGTGTTAACACCCACTGCACCAAAATCCATGTCAGCTGAAACTCTAACACATAGACAGATGTTTCTTCCTGCATGAAAACATCATCTGTTTTAAAATTAACATGCAGATTCTCAGTCTGCAGCTAGAAAACCTGTCAGAGGGGTGCACAGCTTTGGGGTGGCTGCAACCAAATCCAGGATGGAAGCCCTGCATCTCAGAGGGACAGTGAATGTTTTCAGACAAAGAAAGGCAGGCAGCTCAGCACCAGATCTTAAAAAAAAAATGCCAAGGCTATAATAAATTCACTAAAGAAATAATGCAATAATAGTGCAATAAAAAAAATAATTGCAATAAAAATAGGCACAAGAAACCACAATTTAGTTAGGATTCCTCTGAGCCATCTTCTCTTGACAAAGCTGAGATTTTGTGTTTTAAAATTCTATTCCAACACTGGATTTTAAAGTTCAAACTGCTAATTACACACTTTGTTGTCTTTCCAATAATGAAATAGACCAAAACAATGCTTCAGTTCGAAGTTATTTATCCAATGATATGTTAATTATAATTAAGATTTTTAACTTAAAACCAGTACATACGCACACAGTAAGTACTGCAAGTTTTCAGTAAGTAAGTTACAGCAATTTATAGAGAATGACAAATTACTGATAAGGAAATTACAGATAAGGAAAGCATTAAAAAAATAAAGGCTAACTACTCCGTCTTTTACCTTGCTAATACTTTCTTCAAAGGATTTTTTGCACCCAGTGAAAAATACATCTCTCCCAAAACATCCAAACAAGCTTTAACCATGGGATCACCCACAGAGCTCTGATCCATCTGCTTCACCAATGGCATCATCTACAATCAAAAGAAGACATGATGAACAAAAAACTCTGGATATACCATTTTTAACAGTGGCCAATTTCCCTCTCATCCAAGCATAGGGTGCAAAACTGTCCCCTCCTTACCATTTCCCCTTGAGTTTTAACTTCCAATAATACCTCTAAAAACTAAAAAAAATCCATAAAAAGTAGAAAACTTGGTGTCACTTGCCTTCCACCATTTTCAGCAACTGGCCCTTGCTAATTAAGTACTAGAACTACATTCCTACCTGACGCATGTGCAACTGCTTTTTCTGTGTTTCCAGGAATGTACAAAACATTAGAAGTTTATTTTAGAGCTGTATTTGCCACTAACAGTGCACAGGACACACTCTCAGTTACCAAAAGCCACACCAACAACACTGAAACTGTACCTGTTTAATACACTGGATCTGCTGGATGCCATTTCTCAGCTGTGCACAGTGCAGAAGCTGAGATGCCAGATTTTGCTCTTCCGCCTTCGAAAACCCTACATTTGGAAGAATGTAAAGTAATTACAATAAGCAGTATAAATAACACATAATTTATAAAAAGAAAAAATGACTGCTTCTTAGGATTTTTTCTAGTTGCAGTAAACCCATTGGTGCCACACACCCTTAAGTCACCTAACACCACCTTAACACTTTTTTTTTCCCTAACAAATGAAAAAAATAATCAGTTTCACTGGAACACAATAGTAAGGGACCTCTGGGGGTCATCTGGTCCAACCTACTGCTCAAATAGGGTCACCTGGAGCTGGCTGCCCAGGACCATGGACAGGAGGCTTTGGAATACCTCCACGGCTGGAGACTCCCCAGCTGCCCTACTGAAGCTGTGCCAGTCCTCAGTCACCCTCACATTAGGAAATATGTTTAGAGGGAATCTTTAGTGTTTCAGTTTGTGCCCATGCCTTCCTATCCTATCCCTATTCAGCACAGAAATAATTCTGGCTCTGCCTCCCTTATGTCCTCCCTTGAGGTATTTTTCACACATTGTTAAGGTCCCCCTGAGCCTTCCCTTCATCAGGCCAAAGAGTCCCAGCTCTCTCAGCCTTTCCTCATAGGAGGGATGCTCCAGGCCCTTCATCATCTTAGCCCTTAGCTGGAGTCTCTCCAACATGTCCATCTTGTACTGGGGAGCCAAGAACTGGATGCAGCAATCCAGGTGGGACCTCACCAGTGCTCCCTCATCGTTTAGTACACAAGTCTTGTATTACTTCGTTTTGGGTTTTTTACAGCAAATACCACTGGAAGTTCCTCTCATCAAACAAACCAACAAAAAAAAAATCCCACAAAAGAAAACACCATTTGAAGAGAAGCTTTAAAACAAATTAACTACAGAAAACACAAAGACAGGGAAACCAGAGCACCCTTCCAACCTCGATCATTTTGTGACTCCTGGAAATCCAAGGTTATCCCACATATTAAGGCTAACACATCAGACATCACTGAATTACAGGCCTGCAAGTAGGATTACAAGTAGGAGCTCCTACTACCTTCACACCACAGATAAAGAGTTTTCAAACTGAAGTCACAATGGTCTAAGGGACTTTTTTGACTCTGCCAAGGTAAGAAGCTGCTGTCATTACAAAATACAAACAAACCACAGCACAGCAAACACACCTAAAACTCACAAAGCAAAACCACTAGAAATAAAACATAACAAGCAAAAAAAAGAGAACAATTTCAGTAACTACTTGAAGGCAAGAGAAATCACACATTAGTTCAGGAAAAAAACCCTACTTACTCTGAAGTTTTTCAAGCTGATGATGATCAAGAAAGAACGGATCCACCTGAATTTCCTTCTTCTTCTTTAAAACCATTTTAGGGGATTAAGAAACACCTGCTTAAAAAACAAACAAACAAAACAAAAAATCAAAACAACAGCTCATGTGCTTTTAAAAACATAATTACAAACATTTCCCATAATAATGGTCTTTTCACTGTTCTACTGTCTTGAAATAATGTTATTGGCATTATCTCATGTACAATTTTTCTCAAGGAAGTAGCTCTCTGATTTTAACAACTTCAACTATTTCCAGCATTTCATCCAAAATTCACCCAAACTTCATGATGCAAAATGGAAGCTGCCGTTCACATGACATACTGTCTCATGTGAGTTTTCATTGCGCTTGTTACATTGCCTGTGGCTTACAGTCTGGATCACCATTTGGAAACATCACACAGAAGTAAGGAATTAATGCTACAAAACTTCCCTTGCTCACTTTCACTGTTCAAAGCTCATTCATGCCAAATAAGAACTGTGCAGCAAACCGAACGGCTCTGCTATTACGGATGTTACAAACAGCAAGTACTTTGTCAAATGACAATGGTAATTTAATATGCACTACAGTTTCACTGACGTGAAAACACATTATTATGGAACAGGTGAGGTCGGAAAGGGCCTTTGGAGCTCATTCAGACCAACCTCCTGCTAAAGCTGGGTCACCTGGCGCCAGCTACCCAGGCCCATGTCCAGGTATCTTTTGAATGTTTCCAAGGATGGAGACTCCACAGCCTCTCTGTGCCAGTGCTCGACCCCCTTCACTCCCCATCCAGTGTTTCAGATGGTCTCGGAGACGCCCTGTGTTTCTGTAGCCATGGCCCCCAGTCCTGCCACCGGGCACCACGGAGTAGAGCCTCCCCACATACACATGAACTCTGGTAAGCTCTCCAGATCCCCTATCGCGCCCCAGCTGCGGCACCCAGCGCGGCCGCCCCCAGCGCCTCCGGGCGGCCCGGAGCAGACCAGGGCCGGCCCGCCCGGCCTCGGAGGTGGCGGCCGCCGGGC
>VYXD01013152.1:884329-915223 GCA_013397195.1 Hylia prasina | reverse complement strand
TGGCGGAGGGTGATGCCGTGTCAGATCAGCGCGGGGTGTCGGGTCACGGCAGGACTCCGGGCTGTCCCCAGGCGGTGTCCCCGCCGCTGGGGACTGGCGTGCCTGAGGTCCCGTAAGGTCCCAAAGGGTCCCCTAAGGTCCCGTAAGGTCCAGGCTCCTCTTGTCCCGTTGGCAGTGCCTCTGCCGCATCCCTGCCGTCCTCCCAAATACAGAAGCGGGAGAAAAGCACAACTCCCAACAAACGTGCTGAATTACGATGCTTTTGAGATATCTACACGGCTAGCTTTCGTAATTTAAAGACATTAAATTGGTACGTAGTGTGGTGTCACACTGCGACTTAAAAATTGCTGTCCTCAGGAAAAGAATATAAAATGACCTTGCGTGCTTTAATCTTGTTTGCTGCGCGTATTTGACGCTGGGAAGCCGAGCAGGCAGCAGTGAGCTGGGAGCAGGCAACCTGGCCCCTGAAATCGGGGAGTTGCGGGGGGTCTGTGCCCGGGCTGGAGTGGGCAAGTACTGACTGCATCACTTCACGGGAACAACCTCATCAATACCTAGGAAGCAGCAGAAAAAGCATTCGTAAATGAGATTTTGAAGGAAGTTTTAAATAGCGCAGGCAACAGTTTGTTTGAGCATAGAATTATGCCAAATGAGTCAAATGGAAAATAAAGTTACCAGTGTTTGGAGGTGAGTAAGGGCCTTGGCCAGCAACAAGCCTGAGAATGACTTCCTTGATTCCTACAGAGGTCCACTTTGTGTCTCATCATTTCCCTTCTCCACTCCAATCTTTATGGCACCAAAAATGTTTATAAGTGCTGAGTTTGGGTGAAAAGATGGAAGAAAGGGACTCGAAATTCAAGAGGTTTGGGCCAGTAAACATTTTAGGATGGTGAAGGGAATCCACTATGTACTGCACAAACCCACGCCTGTTGAAACAGAACTTTCCAAACTTTCTCCAGCAGAGAAAGAACATCCAGAACATATGGACAGAATGTGAAGCATTTAGTTAAACACTGCATTTTGTTAAAAACAGAGGAAAACACTGACAGTGTAATAAGGAATATGTAAATTTTTTTAACACGCTTCAAAAAGGTAGAACATTGTTCCCTCCCCCCTGAAATGTATTTTGATAATTTCTAAGCAGACAGCAAAGAAAAGGAAATTATATCAATCCCTTTGGGGAGAATGTGACATTCTGACTTCTTGAAGCCTAGAAGGAGGTTTATAAACTTAAAAACTGAAAAAGACAAATTTAATCTTTCCAGACTTGTCAAACTTGTCTCAATTAATTTTTGATGACATAATTAGAACTTAAGGCTTTAATGTGTGCTTTTTTAGTTTACTTTTCAAAAGATTTAACTTTTTAAGACTCAGGGGAAAAGGAGGGCTTTGCGGTGGGAACTGGAGCAGGAAGAAGGGGCGGACTCTGTGTAGGTTGGAGTGCTGATTCAGAGTACTCTATTAAGCCAAGAGAAGATGAACTCATTTTTATCCTCCCTTGGGGAATCAGACAAGAAACAGGAAGTCATTGATTCTAAGTAAGATCATTCACTCTGCAATTGTAAACAGTGTATTTATGTGCCTGTAAATATTTCCAGAACCCATTGGCTTGTTGGAAAATACAAAATAAATTATTACAATCTCTAGCAAACAACCCACAATAAAAAGAGTTATTTTCAATCTTTTTATCCATAATGTTGATGTAGCGGAATATTAATGAGTTTGGACATTGAGAAACTACTTGGCTGGACACACTGTTCACTGCCAGAAATCCATCTACTCAAATGTTTTGTCTGTTGAAAGACAAACATTTTTAACTCCACCCTGTAATATTGCACCCTACCAAAAAGCAAAAATTCTTTCATTACTTGACCTGTTTGTGTTTTCACTGCCACAAACACTGAAATATCCCACTGTTAACCAGATGTTGGCCTCGTCCATTTCTTTATGCAATTAGTTAAAAAGGAAAAACCTAAAATATCCTAAAAAGTCTAATAATATGTTGCCACTTCTCATTACTTAGGAGAGCAGAATCCAGATAAATCTGCAGCTGAAACTTCTTCCCGCCAAAACAGGAGAAGCTGCTGCTTGGCAGTGCCACCTTCTGCCCTTGAACAGGGGGATTCTGGACAAGCAGAGACGAGCATGGATTACAGACAGGACAGCAGTGAGCAGCTTGCTTCCCTGACAGCCCAGGGAATTTTCTGCTAAGCTTAGAAAGGAGAATGGCAGAAGACTCCAGAGGTGTCTTGGTCACCTGGGAGGACTGCAGTTGAAATGCTTGTGTTTAGGATGTGGGTGTTGTAGGATCGGCTTAGGAAACTATTTTAATAACGTACTTAATTCCTAGTGATTCCATGGGGATTCCTGAGCGGGAGATTCCTGGAAAAGGATAGTTGTAACCTCTGGCTTAGCAGCTTGAATCCCAGCCTGCGGGACCACAGGAAGAAAGAGCGAAAAATGGAGCAGTTATCTTCAGACAGGTGATTGTGGTGAAAAGTTACAAACCTCAGTTTTTCTTTCCTAGTTGTCCTTCTAAGTTAAGGAATAAAAGAAGCAAGGAATTTAGGATATGAGAAAGGAAAGAAGGCTTTGAGCCAGAGTCTTTCGCCTGTTTAGTTAAAATGAACTTGAGACACACATGAAACATGGGAATTTAGAAGAGAAATAGAAAATATTACTGTGGCAAAGAAAAGTGAAGGACTTTCTGGAATCTGGCGCGTGACTTTGATCTGTTTTGTGGTGCTTTTCCTTTTTTCTTCCTGTTGTCAAAAACAACAGAGAAGATAAATTCATAGTTCTTTTGTCTCCAGCTGAGGAGTTTCAAGTGGGGCTGCCTCTTTCAATGCAGGGAGGAAGGGAAGTGCTTGAAGCTGGGCTTCTGGAGGCCTGGGATAGTCATGGGATGGGGGCTCAGTGGTGTCACTTATTCATCCATGCTACCTGTGTCAGGACTTGCAGTGTGGAGATCTGTATTAGCCACAATCTTCCCCGTGTCAGCCTCCTTCATCACACTGAAAATAGTGGCTACTTGCCTTTCCTCATCAGTGTCCCACTGTTCAGGTGACAAACATGCAATATAACCTCATGAGTTGTAGTTTTTTTCTTTGTTGTGATCTTCCAGCAGCCTTCCACTGAATGGTGTTTTTTACGTGTTTATTATTTTTGAGATCAGTTGGATACTTAGGAGCTATTCAGGCTTTATTTTCAAAGCCAAACCAAAGTGTCCAGAACCCTGCAAAGGCCAGGCCTTTACTTAGCAAGGGAGCTTGGACTGAATGGTTACATTCAGCCATCCACTTACTCTGTTAAACTGTCTACAGATATTTGGAATACAACAGAGCCCAGTCCTTCTGCTTACACACAGATGATTTTCTTGGCTTCTCAGACTCAAACCATGAGGAGCCAGCTCTCATCCTGAATAATTTTTCCAGAAATCCTTGTCCAGAAGGGCACTGGGGCTAATTTCCAGAAGGCACGAGCAGTTAAATGTGGATAAAAACACAGACTTGAGACTGAAACATGCCTGAACCAGGATGTCCTGAGATCTGCAACAGCTAATTCAAAAAGATTGTTTTTCATGTAGGGGGTCCATTAGAGACCATTTGCTCTGTTAACCCACTGTTACATTTGGAATCAGAAACTCCCCCTTCCGTCTTGTTAAGGATATTGAATTTTAAAGGCAATTTGATTAAGCAGAATTTTAAAATACTTTCAAGAGTGTTCTGCCAAACAAACTTGCATAAAACCAAATGTGCTACTAACTCACAGGCAGTTACACCTATGTAAGGAATTTGCTAAGCAAAAGCTTGGTTCCCTACAAGACTCTCCTGAGTAAGAAAGGATAGATGCAGTAAATGAAGATTAAAATGTGAGATGTGTCTCTGCTTATCAAGGAAAAATAATTGCAGCCACAGGATAATTGAAGAAATTAAAATACAATAAACCTAAATATTATCAACACTGATTTCAGAATTTGATAGTTATGATAAGGGCCTCAGAAAACTAACATGCTTTTACTGTGTTTTATGGAACTGTACTTGTATAAAATTTGGGGGCATTCTTGAGATTTATATAAAATAGGTTAGTATGCATATTAAAATAAATCCAGACATTAAATACAGACTGAATTTGACGTGGGGATTTTTTCCCTTTCTTTTTCCAGCATAAATATGGCTGAACTTTCAGAGCCAGAAGGTACTGTAAACTGGAAGGAAAGATGTTTAACTTTGGAGTCACAGTTAATGAAATTTCGTCTCCAGGCAAGCAAGATCAGAGAACTATTAGCAGAGAAGGTAGGTCTCACGGGGTGAATTTTAATGATGTATAAATTATTTTATTTTATTCTGGGGGTCAATCACAAGTCATGGTTTGAAATTACAAGTACTGAGATTTTTTTAAGAAGGGGGAAAATAGCCTTTTACAACAAAATATATGGAAACCATCTATGTTTTAATGCTGTGAAAGAATTTTACACATCAGAATTGCCAGCAAGAAATGTTCATTTTCAAGTAAGCGCACACTGGCAACCCTCCTGCAGAAAAAATATGTATCCAGTAATCACTTTTACAACACTGAAGTTAATATTTAACACATTTATTAAGTATTTGAGATGTGATTTAAGACACAGAAATAATCATGGAGAAAATCCAGAAGTATTATTTTCCCCAGTATTCTTTAATGAATCATATAATCTACCAGACTTCACGTTCTTATAAGAAGACATATCCAACTATGGCTCATAATCTGAGTCTATGGATCCAGAATTTTGAAAAGTATTATTTAATTTGAAAATTTAAATGTATTATCTAATTTGTGTAATTTAATTTGAAAAATATTGTTTAAATATTTCCTTTATTTTTCAGTAGAGAAACATTTCACTTGGCATATTCAAATATGTGTATCCCAACAGCCAATTGTAATTGAGCCCATATCTGAAATATAAAACCTCCACCATTTTATCTACCTGGTAATATTTTGACAGAACAAGCCAATTAAAACAGACAAGAGACAAAAGATGATAGAGATTTATTGGAACTCTGTCATCATTAAGACTCACTTCAGTGAATTTTTAATTTTTTTTTAAACTCTTCTATGAGCTAAGTTTTCCATCAATTGCTCCCCCTAAAGAAAAATAAAATTCAGATAACTGATAGTATGTAAGCAAAAATACTTTTATTTTTTACATGTAAGTCAATGGTTCTCTTTTGTGGATTTATCCTTTCTCCCTTTCAAGCCATAAATACATTTGATCTGCACATTTAGTCCTCTGTGAATCATTCCCACTTTACTATGTTTTGGTGGGGGCAAGAGCTAAATAGTATTAAACAGGAAGAAAAAGATATTTTTGCGTTTACAAAGAACTCTGGATGAGGTACAAAGTTTCCAGATGTGTTCCAGTCCTTTCCTAATAATGCTTAACATTGTTTTCTTTGACAGCTAAATTGAAATTAATTATGTTTCCATGGAGATACCTGTCTTAATTCCAGGATCTTACTCAAAGTCCTTTAGATCTCTAGGTTATGTGTCATCTATTTTTTTATTGACCACCCACTAAATTTTTTAAGGACCTGCATGTAAATCTGGCTTGTCAGAAGGCTTCTCTTATCCTGAGTAACAAAATATCACCAAAAACGTTGTCACTTCACTGCTCAGTGTCTGTTACCAAATGTCTCCCTCTGCAGATGTCCCCTGACAGCTGCTGGGCACTGTAGGAAGTAACCAATAATGTACTATTTATATTGAGCCCTTTTGGTAATTCAGGGAGGGACATTCCCTCTTACCCCATGGCTTTTTATTTCCTTGAAACAGTTTGTAAAATTCAAATAATAATAATATCCAGACCTTCCCTATCTTCAGCTTTGGTGATGCCCTCAAAACTTCGTTACCTTTGTAAGCAAACACCTTTCTTTTTAAGGGCCATTTTATCTCTTTCTTTACCTATAATACTTATCCACATGCACCCTAATTTTGCTGTTACATTTTCTACGAATTTTCTTACTACAGACATCAGACTACAGATCAATAGTTGGTTCAACTATGTCATCCAGTTCTTGACTGAATAAAATTTGGCAATTTATTACATTAATTTTATCTATTAATGGCTTTATTCATTCTATGGAGGCACCCAACCTCAATTTGAGATGGAAAAAAAATGGAATAAAGAGATTTAGTATTTTCTGTATTAGACTTTTCATTAAGTAGGCATGACAATTTACAGCAGTATAAAACAACTTCCAATAAACTTTTTTCATAATACCAAATTCCACTGAAGTTGTATTCTTACAGTTAGTACTCCAAATAGTTTTGCTTTGGCATAGCTAAAAATATTGCTGTTAGAAAGTGGTGTAGTTGAAAACTCTTAATTTTTTCCTAATCCTGCAGTTTTTTTGTATGGCAAACTCTCACTGAAGAGGTGTTGCAGAATATTAGGTTTGGAAAGAACAATGAACTGTGCAAAAGCCATCCTTTGAAATTTCATTTAAGATTAAAAAAAAAAACAAAAAAAGAAAAAGAAAAAAAGAAAAAGGAAAACTATCCATGCCTTTCTTTGTAGTTAGCAAGGCTCAGAGATGAGCAAGTTATTATCATCAGTCTTGGGGGAGAATATCCATCCAAGAGTACAATCCTGGCTGCTGTAACACTCAGCAGATCACTGGCTGCTTACACAGTCAGAGCTGTTAGGTCAGAGATACCTGTTCTGTCTCTTCACCCATCTGGATCGCTGCATTTCAGGATGGAAAGTGGTTAAACCCTGGACATGACTTTCCTGGCAACACAAAAAAAGAAATGACTACCAAGTCTTTGGAAACCAAAAAGTTAAGATCATGAACAGCACTTCACAAAACTATAGAAATTGTAAAAAAGATTTTAGAAATTCCAATGCTTGCTATTTGACTTTTCACTTTCTTCCTTTACAGTTTGCATTTACAGGCTTTGGAATGCTAGAAATACCCTCTTAAATTAATAGCAATATTAATTGTATGTATAATTATATAATTTCAAATATCAACATAAAAAAACCCAAACAAACAGAATAAGATGGATAAAACCACAAATCTTCAGCACTATGTTCAAAATACAGTATTCAAAGGCAAATTACTCTCTCATCTGTGACAAATATGACTCTGAAATAGATTTAAAAACTTCCAAATTTGTTATATTACTGCTCTCTTATTTTAGTTTGCCTCACCTTTCTCAGAAATTTTAAGAAAGCAAGGTGATTACGGGAGTTACATGGGAGAAACATTTTCTGTTGAAGACCACACGTCCAACAGTATTCAGTTGGGATAATTCAACATAATCCTCACCAGAGCAGAGCATTAGCAGACCTCATGAAAAATGATCCTTCTCCTTACTGTGCCACTGTTCTTGATATGAATATTTCACTCACAGACTGGAATTCAGTTGGGACACGTATCAAAGTCTGGTCACAGCTTAATAAAATTTGATCATATTCATCTGCAAATTTAGCAATTTGGCACAATTCAGAAGCAACCATTTTTAAAATGAGCAATAAAGTCTTTGGATGTATTTCTGAGTTGGTTTCACTTGCCAATAACTCAGTAGTTATCTTTTCCCATTTTAATTTTTGAAATTATACCGACAGCTCTCAGTATTGGTTAAAGGAAAGATACATTCACACTGGTTTGAAATTGAGCTGCATGGAATTGTTACTCAAAAATATATTTGGGAAATAGTAAAGTGAGTAATGAAAACCCAATTGGCCAATAGTTGATGGTCATCCTGATACTAATGACGAAAGAATAATGCAGCTGATACCAGGCTTTATAGGTGCTTTCTGGATTTGTTACTTGTTATAGCATGAAACACATTGGCAAAGTTCAGAAATATTTCTCACTCTTACTTTGATTAGCACAGGCCTTTATTTGTGGTTTTGTTTACAATCATCTGTACGCTATGAACCGTGTACTGAAAACATTGAACAATAGCAGCAGACAGTGTTCCACTTCAAAACAGCAACAAAATCACAACACTGTGGTGTGACAGATATAAAACCCTGTGGGTATAATACTGTGTAATTGTTGTAGAAAACAGAGTAAGAATGATACTGTGACAAAAACAGGGAGTCTGTGCAGGAAGATAAGAGAAATGGATTGGTGGTAATTCTCCAGCCTTCCTCCTCTGCCTGTGTTTAAGAAGTATCTGTTCAAGGCAAATATCTCCTATTACTCCTATATGTATGACTTGCCAGAAACTGCCATTGGGTTCTTCCCCTTATACTTGTTGTATAACTTAGTCTAGAATCAGATTTAAATAAGGGATGTCTTGAATCTAGCCATTTCCAATATTTGTGTATGATCTGTGTGAGCCTGTAAATGTATTCAGGCTGGATTAATTGAAGTACTTTTCTTATACACTAGAAATCAAATACCTTTGCAAAGTTATTTTATTTAATAGTGCCCCTGCAAATAAATGAAGAATTGACATGAAAAGTCTTGAGTATATTATTCTAACAGATATGCTGTAATTCAGAAAAACAAACTATTTACTGTGTTCTGTAAGTTTAGGAAGTAGTCATCCTTGAAACTCAGTTGAGGAGTTTGAGAAATTTGCATTGTAAATGTTTTGCAGCAGTACAGCTACCAGAGCTTAAATTTTTTACTGAACTTGAGGAGAAGAGAGAGAAGCAAGGGAATATACAGTGTTTTCAGAAAACTTAATCCATTCCCTGTTGTTTATTTGTTTTTAATACTTTTTCCTTTTGCCAAGTAGAGTCTATATTTATAAATTCAACGTGCAAAGAAAGAGACCTTGTTGGAGTTTTAAGCAGAAGCTGCTGCTGTAAGTGGGAGAGGTCTTTACAGGAATTTAAGGAATGATGTTAGAAAGTATCCTAGTGCGCCAAATTTAGGATGGCTGTGAAACTGAGCTTTAAGCAGAAGCCTGTATTTTAATGCAGTTTGAGTCTTACATATGTGAAGAGGTTACAAAAAAAACCCCTTGTTGAGTAAAAGATTACATGTTTCTACTGCAAGTTTAGCTTCCAGCTGGCATTTCAACTCACAGGAAAAGTTGGTGATCTTCATTCTTTTCACAGTAACTGCATTTTTCACCTAGAATACACATGCAACATAAAATATGAAGTTGACGTTCTTCCTACCACTAAAAAATCATTTTAGTGGGAGAACTAGATAGCTGTGTTAAATTCCCACTTGGGCAGCCTCCACTGAATTTCATCAGACCCCATAAGGACTGAATATGGCACTAACCCAAACGCTGCATTATGGGCTATCCAATAATACTCAACCTTCCTATTAATGTCTCCAAGTTTGTTTCCTGCAGTGTTGAGGGTCATTATGTTATGCTTTAAGTGGTTTTCAACAAATATTTCAACAAATGGAAATGATTGTGAGAGAGAATTCTTTTCATGTGTACATTGTTTTAACCTTCCATTTGGGTATTATCTGTATACATGGTCAGCTGGCAACGAGTGTGTGCATCACAAATGTAATATTATTTATACTTTCTGAACAGATAATGAAAATTGAATGATAATCAATTTTTAGGCTTAATACCATTTTCAGTATATTCCAAAACATAACACATTTTGGACTTTGTCTTACAAACCAGCAGCTAAATCCATGTCCCACTGTATTTTTATTCCTTTCACAGTCCTATTTATGGTATTTCATTTGACATTTAAAAATGTAGCAGATGCAGTCTGTTTTGTTATCTCTGGCATGGCAATTTCATGTTTAATGTTTTTGGAGGAAAAGTCAGAAACACATTGGACTTACGCAGTGATTGCCAATATAAAACTTGTAAAAAAGCATAATGAGTATTTCCATTTGCAGTCAAAGGATTATGAAGGGTAAAGGGGAGCAGAATACAGTTGACCAAAAATTATTCAGATGAAGGTTATGTTTCAGTATTTAGTTGTCCTTAAAAATCTTCTCATTGTGGGGAATAATTCAGTTGCAATTAGGAAGGTATAAACAGGAGAAAGCAAGGAGAGTTAAGGAGAATAAAAGTTTATATGAATAGAGTAGTAGGTTTGTTTACACCTTTTTAATACCTACACAAGTTTCTTATAATTTCATTTTTATCCCTTGTCTGCTATTAAGTTCATGCTATGCCTTTTTAAAATGGTGGAGCTTTTTTTGTTTTCTTGTTTTGTAGATCTTAAAACTACATTCTTTCTAAGGAGGTTGAAAATGGAAAAAAAAAAAAACCCAAAACAACAACAAAAGAAACCAAAAAGAGAACTCAGGAAGCAATAAATTAGTTGTTCTTGTAGAGGCATGGCTGGGTGATTGCATGAAGAGCACAGCCTTAGCTGTGAGGCCAGAGGATTAATATTTCTTCTCTGGTGGTATTCAATCCTGTTCCAGCCCACTTGAGATGGGGAAGTTGATGGAAGTTGTGGAAACTTAGCCAATCTAATACTTGTTTAGCATTTCACTTATAGGAGCTACAAAATTTTTTTCTCCATTTTTGATGGTGAGAACTCTTTTTTGCTCAAACAAAAGTCATTCCCTGGGAGTGTACTTTCTTGCTTTAAATACCTGTTGTCTTGTCTTTAAAGTGCAACATGCTGCCTTATATATATATATGGAATCTCTTGCTCCTTTACCATGGGTTTCCAAAGTGTCCCATACACTTCAATGTCATGAATAAATTCAGTTTGAGTCATGCTGGCTGTGAGTGGTACCTTTGTTTCTCAAGCCATCACCTCTCAGGTGGTGGCATGTCCTGTTTCAGGTGGACACTCGTGGCTCTAATCAGAGGCCACAATTCAGTGAGACACAGGTAGCAGAATTTCCACAGTTGGGTACAGTGATCAGTACAAAACAAAGCAGATGAACAACCAGTTCTTGATATACCTTTGTCTTTTTCACATTAAACACTATATGAGACTCCTTTTTCCTTCCCTGCCAAAGTGCTTTGGTACCTTCTTCCCCCTCACTGAACAATATTTTCACTCCTTTCAAGATTTTGAATGCCATGATAATGTGTGTGCTAAGAGTGGCCATCTGCCTAATTTGTGTTTGATTGTGTCTCTGCAATTTAACTATGAAGACAAGATCTGAGTTGGGAAAGATTGCCAGAAAGAGGGAATTTCCTAGTGTTTTATCAGGCTGAGGAAAGTTCTGTGACTGACACTGGGAAAAGAACAGTTACTGAGCCAGCATTACATGCTACTCAATTGTCCTTCACTACACTGCCTCCTCAAATCCCACTGCTGAATTTAACATTTTTAAATCTCTATGTTTGCTGGCAGCTGTCCTAACCTACCAATTCTAGAAGAGTTCCCTCTCTGGGGTTTTCTGGTTTATATTTTTAAGTTATGTAGTTTCCCAAAGAAATCCTTAATTTTACTACAATGAACTCAACTGAGATGTGAAAGATTGTTTTTTCATATGTACTTCTCACTCATTTAATGACCATCAGAAAACCTTTTGAGCTAAATAATTCTTAAAATCATGTTTAAGTATCGAAAAGAACTTGATAGAAGTAAAACAACTCAGTAGTAAAATTAGTCTCATCAAGGACAGCAATAGAAATTTTGAGCCAGTTTTTTTATTTTGGAAACTGAGCAAATAGAGACTGATAATTTTTGGAAGTTTCATTTTGTTCCAAGGAAAGGCTTTTGTGCTAAGCACAGTTCATAGGAATGAGCTGAATTGCTAAAAATGAGGAGTGACCTTTGCTTACCTAGGAGAGCAGTACCAGACATTGCTGTAGTTAGAAGTGAACAGGATTGTGGTTTTGCACATGCAGACTGCAGAACTGCTGATCATCTGCAGAACTGGGTATGTGTCTGTTTGTGGTGTGTGCACACACAGATGTAACTTTGACATCAAAGAATCAAATTGTTTTTACACTTTATACATTTGTGTGACAAAATAAAGACAGAGAAAGACAAAATAAAAAAGAATTTGTTAGATGGCAGATTTGCAGAGGAATGTTTGACAGTGCTTTGTTCATGAGAAGAATTGTAGCCTTTTACCTGTTAATTGGTATTAAAAATGAAGATGATGGGAGAAGGAACACCATGGGTGAGCACTGGAAAGTGGCAGCTTGCAAACTGCTGGGTTGTGAGCCTAAGCTGTGTTGCAGTAGTCAGAACCTAGGTGAGCATTCAAGCTCAGATCTGAGGGAAATACAAGGCTGTAGCTTTCTGAATTTAAGCCAGGTGACTAATTCTTTATCTGAAGTTGGTTTTTATTTTCATGTAGAAAAATAAAAACCCCACTGAGCCCCATTGAGGTGTAGCCTTTAGCATTAGCCCTTTTGAGGAGTCTGTAACAAAAAGAAATTACTTTCAGAAAGCAATTCTACATTTTGAGGACAAAAAAAATGGAGCAATATTTTTATAGGTTTCATTCTAGGGAAAAACTCTTGTGCCAAAATACCCACTTTTCACTGAAGGCATATTTAATTTTATAAATACAGGTGGGTCTGAAGTATCACTTTCTAGATAACAAAATGCATTTCTACTAATAAGTTAAATGCAAAGCTGTTCTATTAAGATAAGCCTCTCTAAGTATTGTATTCCCTTTGGGATAAAAATAATCAGCCAATAAAGAACAAAGTATTTCTTCCCCAAGGCATGTGCTCATTCCTTCTTTACAAATTATCTTCTTGTTTATTTTTTTATTAACTATGCAATGTTAGTATATTTATTTTACATCTCTTTTCTTTAGGTGTTTTTTCTATATGGCTTAATTAGTCAGGTCATATTTTAAAGTTTGTAGTAGCTTATAAAGATTTACCACTGTCCTTATAGAGAGTACATAATACATAGAAGAGAAATGTCAAGGTAGAAGGAATAATGTTAGAAAATATGGATGGAACATAACTAGTCAGGTTTTTAATAAAGGAGTTACAGAACTAGGAGGAATATTACTGTATTTTCCTAAGCCAAACCACTAGAAGAGAGAGCTTTTTGTGAAAAGAGTTAGTCATGCTTCTAGAACAGTTTTACCTTTGCTTTTAACTAAAAATACGTGCAAGGCTTTATATGGTTGGGCACAGCATATTGTAAAACATGAAAACTGGTTGTCATCAAAGCCATTGAGAAGCAGATTACTTGCTTTTAAGAAGTACTAACTTTTCTTCTGGAAATGCAGAGATTTGTTAAGATATTTGGGTCTAAACACAGAAGTATAGAATCAAAAGGGGAAATCTTGGTCAGATGTAGAGCTGTGGAATAGCTGGCAGGCATATTCTTCAAAGCATTTAAACTTACCAAGTATCACAGACACACAAAAAACCCCATATCTTTTGTCTTTGTAGCTTCTATTAGAAGGCAGTTCTAAAATAATTTTTACTCAATGTGAAAAAATCAGTGTCTTCTAGTTACCAGCCTGTTCATCACCTGTTTACTGGCACCTTTGAAAGAGAGTTGTAGGTGTGTTTATCCCTCAGTTGCTTCTCCTATTTCTTTATTCATAGAAGCAACCACATACCCATGTCTCTGGTTGTGCTAAGTCCTATGTGGTGTGAGGAGTGGTAGTTCACTGTATCTAAAAATGGACAGATGGTTTGGACTTTTTTCTCAGATGATCAAGATTTGAAAAATTGAAGGAAAACAACAGACTCTAAACATATCATTCTCAAATCACTGGAAGTTCTGCATTTCATCCACAGACAAACTGTTAAGAAGCATTAGGCTTTAACTCATTTATCCTTTTTAAAAACTTTGACCTTATCAACATGTTTTGAAAGGCATACAGAGAAGTGATGCTTTTCTTTTTGTTCATAATTGGTTGTATTTTTTCCTATATGTATTTCAAAAAGATTTCCAAAAAGTCTATGTGATATAACTGTGTTGTTTATAACATTAAAAACTAGGAGACACTGTATTATGCACTGATTCTCATGTAAATTTCAAACATGAATGGGATAAATTATGTTGAATATTGACTTGGATAAAAAATAGAAGTTTGTTCCTATACATAACAAACATGTTTCAGATTTCAAGAGGAAACTAACTACAACAGTTTTCATTTTTAAAATAAAATGTTGCCTTTAAACTTATTAAATAGCTATTTCAAGTAACAGGAAAGTTATCATTTTAATGCTAATTTTTAATTTAACACTAAAGGAATAATTATCTCTCTCTATATATGTATAGAAATGAAATTATATCTACATATATATGGATACAAAAGGTGTATTTTTGAAATTTGTGAGTTGACTTTTGAGTTTACACCCTTTGCTGACTTCATGTAACATGTGCTTTACTCAAATGAAAATTTCTTTACTTGCACAAAAATATATATGTTCAATGTTTCTGAATACAGCCAAGAAATTTCCAGGTGACCTTTGAAAAGGAATCACTTTATGATTTGCCTTTGTATTGCACAAAATTCCCAGTGCCTGTGTGTTGTACTTCAATGTCCAGACCTCCAAGGCAGTACACCTCTGTTTTTATTGCTGCCATGTTTCTTCAAAGCATTCACTATTTATCCACATGTGGCATTTCTGTTCATTGTTTGAACAAAAATAGCTCCATTTGATGAGTGTCAGATGTAGAGTAGTTATTTCCTTACTATGTTTAAAACCAAATCTGTTTCTAACAATAGAAACTGTTTTCTGTAATTCAGTAATTGATGCAGCATGCACTAATCTGTTTTCTGGAAATTGTAAGAGGATTTTTCACTTAAAGACAGAAGGAGAAAGTGCAAGTTAAAGTAGCATTTGTCCTTCTGTATCTGTGTTCTTTAATCCATATGCCTCTATTTTTTATATTTAAGACTGTAAGATAAAAACTAGTATAGATTATGACAGTAGATCTCTGAATTCTTACTGAATTTGCACCAATCCAATGTGGGTGACAAGAAAAATTCCTTACAAGAGGTCTGTTGAACTGGGGCATTATTTCAAGTTACCTTATTTAGGACATGATAGAAAATTAGACTTAAATATATTTCACATGCCCAATGTTATCAGTAACCTGGTGGCCCTCCATTTTTCTCCTTAGATGCCAACTCGATCTCAGTTGACCATTTACAGACTGTAGTTCATTCGAGCAATGTCTCACCTAACAGCTGATACAAAATATTTTGATCCAGTGATGCTGGCAGTTTGCTGAGGTGTATACAGAAAGAAGTTGGTGGGACAGAGATCTGGTACAACAGATCTTTCTTTTTTTAAAATGATGTTCTTTATAAAGTCAGAAGTGGTTGTCAGTATTCAGGATGCTGCCACAGGTGAGAGTTCTTCTGCATCTGACATTTGCCTCTGAGCACGGATATGGCTGCCATTACCTGCCACATCCATCCTCAGGCTAAGGATTTTTTTGTTAAGTTTTATTTGAGGATCTTAAGCTGTCAATGCATGGTCTGAAATGGCCTTCATAGTCTTTGGGTAAAGAGGATTTAGCACAGCATTTTATTCTTGAGGAGTTCAAAGCATGGCTTGATTTGAAACCATTAGCTGTTCAATCAGTCTCATATTTCCACCTTCTCTCAGTAATGCTGGGATCACTGTTGAGAAACTTGTCACTCACTTAAGATGAAGGCTTAAGGTTAGGGTTTTTTTGTGAAGGAAAATTCTTACCTTAGAAACAGTTCCAATCTTTTGCCCAACAAGTCTGATAGCCTTCAGAGTATTCTAAAGTAGTCATTTCTTCTGTTTAACTTCACAGGCTTATAAACAAGCAAAGCAGTCAGTATAGAGGTAAATCTAATTTTTCAGGCAAAACCATTTGGTGATTATTTATGCAAATGGAAGCACCTTTTTTTTTTAAGTTTCATTATTATTACAGTAGACCCTGCAAAACAAACCTATATAAACTCTAAATAGCAAGAAATTCAGGACTTAGCAATTATTTAGTAGCACCAAAATTATTGAAATGCTGGAAAATTGAGTTTCAACAGAAGTGCTCATGGTTGGTAACCATGATATTTGATCATTGCTGAATAATATAGATTGCTTTTTTTTAAACAGAAGTCTCCTAAAAGAAATTGAAGACCCTTTAGAAATTTTGCAACTAAAATCTCACATTTACATTCATCTTAGCAACAGCTTTATTCAAATCATATTCTTTGTGGCAGTAGTCTACATGAACATATTACTCTGTTCCTGGCCCTGTGCAACAGTGTGTATTCCTAGCAGGAGGTGCACTGTGCAGTGTCAGTGCACAGCCATGGAAGGAACGTGGGGCTTTGGTGCACTGGATTCCCCAGGACTCCAATGGTTGTGTAGCAGAGCAGGAGTACACTCAGTGATCATGAGATGCTGCTGGAGAGACCAGCTCTTTTCAGGTTTAAGCCAGGGTGGAGTTGGTTGTGCTGCAGTGGCAGCTGGGTGAACTTGGCAAGCAACATTTTCAGGTTTGAATTCCGTTTACTGAATCTGTCACATTTCTGATACTGCCCTTACAGATGAAATGACCTTAACTTATGGGACATAAATAAATTGCCAGTTGCTGCCACGTATTTACAAATTGGCTGTGAAAGTTGATGAACAGCTCGCTACTCATCAGTGAATTTCACAATATAAATATCTGAAGTTTTCTGTCACAATATTATAATTTCTGTCATAATAGTTTTCTGTCATAATATTAATAGTCAGAATATTATCGAGTATTAGTTCATTATTAGTACCTGCATTTCCACTATGTTTAGCACAGTGCCTTTACTACAGTGTTACTAGCTGACCACATATTCAGAAATAACTTCAATTTCTGAATCCCAACTCAGTAAAAAATAAATGCCTGAAAAATGATATTAAAGTGAGTCTTGCAAACCAAACTTCTGTTTGAATGTAAAACCAAAAAGATAGATGGAAAGTAACCTTAGAAGTCAAAATTCTAAAAATGAAACTCAAAGTTAAAATCTTAACATGAAGTCATTTAAATATGAAATTAAATTCATGTGGCCAGAGAGGAACAAAGAAGGTTTATCTCCATGTCCATCTGGCAAATGAATGACTGGAAAGATCATATCCTTAGAAGTGTTCTTGCAAAACAACTCACTGGGGACCTGACCATAACCATGTGGATTGTGAAATGTTTGTTGCTCTTGTATCAGTGGTGTGTTGTGGTATTATTATGATGTAGACTTTGGGGGTTTGTATTGTATGAGAAAGTACTAGAAGGTGAGTCACAGCCTCTTTTTTTTTTTTTTTTTTTCCCCTGTTAGTGAAAACTCATTTTCTCCATTTTCAGTTATTGATTGATAGAATATGATGACTCTGTCCTTGTGTGGATATGGTGCTAAAAGTTTCATGTGATTAGCAGCATAATTGGGAAGAGAAAAAAAGATGGAGAGTAAAAAAGAAACTAAAAGAAGCCAGAAATTTGAGTACAAACAGGAGAGGATGAAACTGATTATTTTACAACCATGCAGTAAACTGAAGAAGGAATAAATTCCTTTGCATTATTTGTATCATATGCTTTTCTTAGAACAATTTTGAGCATGGCAATATTAATTATTTGATGTTTCATTCTCTTCAGATGAACTGAGGTCTTATCTAGATACTTCCTGTGAACCACTATGTCCTTAAGTCATGGAATACCTTATGAACTTTCAAGTGGTACTTCAAACCAGGGCTTACTTTATGAAAAAAGTCAGCAAAATCAGACTAGAGGGCTCTTAACAAAAATGTAACAAAATGTAAACAAAGTATATCTTTCTGGCATCTTCTGTTCTGTATTGTTGGGAAGGCCTTCAAATTAAATCCTGTAAAACGCTGGGTTTTTCCAAAGCCCTGGGCAAAGATTGAGCCCACAATTCATTAGGCATCGCTATAAAGTAAGAGATCAGGGTCTCCCCCTCCCAGAGGTGACCTGCACTTCTCCATGGAAACTGGTCTCTGTCTTCATCCACTGCTGCTGTGGAGCACCTGAGGCCACTGTGTCCCTACTGCCACATCCTTCCTTCTTTCATGCAACAGGGGAGAAGTTTGAGACAGTCCTTGTAGCATGTTTGTCCAAAACACTAAATTTGTCGACATTAGAAGACGTAGCAGCCAAGTTCCATCTACTCTTGCCTCTTTTGAGAGGACGTGAGGAAAGTTTCAGGACTATTGTCAAAGGAATTTCTATTTTGGCAGCAGGGGAGAAGAAGCAGCTTGTCATATGGCAGCTAGAGACTTAATTATGAAGAAAAGGTGTATATATTTTTCCTGTTGAAGACTTTACAATGTTTTAATACAGTCATGATGGTGAATTCTTTTCCCAGTCTGACACACAGTTTAACCTTTTATTTTTATGTTCCTGCCCACCACGTGTGCTTTCCTTTTTCAAAACAGACCATGAAAATATATTTTTTTGATGAGAGGCAGAAGGCATGGCCATTTAACTGTATGTTTTTATACATCTACAGATGCAGCAGCTTGAGAAGCAAGTTATAGATGCTGATCGTCAAGCAGAGAGAGCGTTTCAGCAGGTATAATTGGAATAAATATCTCCACTAGCTGTGTGCATGTGGTACTTTAATGAGGTAAAATTCAAAAAAAGCCTTTATTTTTAAGTACTTCTAAAAATTGAGAAGAAGACAGTTTCTTTTAAAGTCTATTGATTTGTCTTAACAGAGAGTTGTAACACCTGTCTTTGCTGACTATTCAGTTCAGGTCAATAAAGTCAAAGCTAACGTCACAAATCACAAGTAGATACATGGAATGAGCTTCTTCACTGATGCATCATGAGTCTTTGAACTATGATGCATGTGGAAACAAAAGGGAGAGGAAACACTGAAGAAGAAGATCTGTATGATGTACAATGTTTTAGAAGATCTGTAAGAAAATAAAATGAGGCTACCCAATACAGCCTCTAAATAGAACCTTTCTGTGTTGTTTGTTCTTCTTGGAGAAGTTATATCACTTAAAGGATGAGATTGTGGTGCAATGTTTAACCAAAGATGCCTTTTGATTCCAAATGGCAGACTTAGCTACTGTAGACATTTCATGAACATACCTCTGGTATCACTGGAACATTCCTCATATCTTACTGTGAGACAGATAGAAACTGAAAATTTTAGGACTGAAAACATTCGTGTACTAATATGGAGTTAGAAAACATTCCTGACTACAAGCCAAGTATTTTTAAGCAATTTTTTAGAATGCTGCTGATAATTTGCTGGGGCTTTTTTACAGTGTGCAATTGTTTATTTATTAAAACATTGTTTACAGCTCCCTGTAGATAAATTGCATTCTTCCCATACTGGTGTTTCTAAAAGGCTGTGTGTTACAAAACTAGAAGCCTCTCACAGATACTAACAAAATCTGTGTAAGATCTTCCAGTGTTTTGCCAGTCCTGTTGGTATTAAATGCATAGGGAGACATAATCAACTGTGGGGTTTCTTCTCAAATAGGCTTCAAAGCTTTGCAGGGTTGTCTTCAAACTTCAGTGTGGAAGCAATTTTAAGTTTATTTGTGATTAAATTATTACGTTTGATTTGGAGTGTTTATTCCTTAAACTTTTATATTTGACTTTCCAAATAGGTGCAGATCATGGAAGAGAAATTAAAAGCAGCAAATGTTCAAACAAGTGAATCAGAAACAAGGTTGTATAAGAGATGTCAAGATCTGGAGATCCTGATACAAGATAAAAATGATGTAATACAAAAACTGGAGCAACAACTTGAAGAACAGGTTAGGAATAATGGTGTTACAAAAGAGAAGCATCAATTCCCTTTTTAATTACACAAATGGAAAATAAAAATTTAGATCAATAGATGACAGAAAAATTTAGCATTATTTTTGATGTTTGATTCAAGAGGTTCCCATTGGAAGTATATAATTTGAATGATGTTTATTCCTTTTCAAATTACTCTCTGACTTTCATTGAAAGAACATCTGACTTTTAAGAGGGGAAAGATGATATTCCTCTTCACCGTCCCCACTGAAGAGCTTTCATTTATACCAGAGGAAAGAGGAATAGCAGCCTCTGTGAAGATCCTATTCCTCACTTTTTAAAAATCACCATGTATTGCCCAGGAGCCTGAATGACTTCAAGCAATCTTAGGATTTGTGTCTGAAGATAGTACTCAGGCAGATTATATTACTCAGTGAAAAATATGCTTATGTCAATTTTTTCCAGAAGCAAATAAGACTGCAAGAAGCAAAAATCATAGAAGAAAAAGCAGCTAAAATAAAAGAATGGGTGACAGTCAAGCTTCATGAGGTATAACTCTTGCTACAATACTTATACAGAAAATACAATGGTATGACTGGATATCCCTTAGACTGTTTGGCTGTTAAAGGCCTGTGTGCCATAGTAAAAAAAATGCTTCCCAGTTTCATTGATTTTATAGTTATGTGCTGGAAAGAGGAGAATTGACAACAACGGCACAGAGAGCAGAGTGTCCACGTCACCTGAATTCTGATGTCTCATTTGTCAGCCAGTATGATCTGGGTCCTCTTTCTGGACAAAGGACCCAGGGCTGCTCTCTGGAAAGTCAACTTCTCCACTAGTTGAGAGAGCTTAGCTGGCAAACTGAGCTTATTCAAGTAGATGCCTAAAGTGTGAATAATCCCCAGAAAGCCGACCGAGCCTGCTGGGGCCTGGCAGAAAAAAGGCCTGGATCATTTTGTATTTCACAATGCCCACACTACTCTTAGTCATGAATAGTTTCAGGGACACCAGCTCTGGTTCCAAGAGACCAGTTGTCTCCCTTTTTCCTCTGCTGTGGTAAGACAACCATGTCTTTGCCCTGCCAGCTTTGGGGTGCAGCTGTGCTTTCTCCTCCCTGGGTGTAGAATTTAAAGTTGCCTGTAAAAGTTAAAATCTTACTCTCTTGTAGTTTACTGGAAGTTATACTCAAGTTGAAAAACAATTAAGTTATGGTTTTTGAAGTAAGAAACTAGAAGGGTCTTACATAAAATACACACTTTTCGTCTGTGCAGGCTAAAGTAAATTATTTTGAAACAATTTAATAAAAATGCCATTAAATTTAGCTAAAATTACCATGAAAAAGTTTGGACAAAATCAAGTATGACTCAAAGTACTTACTTACTCTTTACGGAAAATCTCAAGCTAGTTTCACAGATGTGTCACTCAGTGGGGAGTGGAATTGCTGGCTCCCTTCTGTGTGACATACTCAGATTCAAATCTGTTTGCCTAATCTGGAGCAGGAGTTTGAACCAGCATCTTTGACCTCTCAGTGGTGGGCTACAGCAATGGGTTGTTGGTTTTTTATTTCCAGTAGAAAGACTTTTGGTTTGTATAAAGGTTATTGGCACCTATTTTTTTTTTTCCTAATGTTTGCTGTGGCATAGTAAGGAGGAATTAGGAGCATCATTCCCTCTGATTCCTCTGCTCACTTTTGGTTTTGCAGAGTGGCACAGGAGTTTGTAATTCTAGCCTTCTGCTTTTATTAAAAATGTCAATGCAGTCTTCTTTTTCTCTTATTTATTAAGGACTTTTAAAGCAGTCATGGGTTTGCCTGGTTGGGGGAAGGATTTTGGCAGAGTTGAGCAAATAGTCATTGCAGGGAATTAATTGTGCAGAATAGAGATGCCTAGACTGGTATTTAGAGAAGTAGCAGAGGGGAGATATTATTTGAACTGGCTCTATCCTTAGATAAGTAGAAATTCAGAGAAAACATAAATTATGAGCTTTAAGATTTGTTTCACCAATGGATGAGATTACATTTATATGCTTTTAGTTAGAGGTGGAAAATCAGAACCTTCGCTTGATCAACCAAAGGCAAACCAAAGAGATGAAAACAGTACAATCTAAACTGCAAGGTAAATGTACAAATCTTCTGAAAACTTCTCCCTGTATGGCATATTTCTTTCTATTCCCTATTAATGTGTGCATCTACATGATTGAAAATATTCTGTGAAATCACAAAGATTTCAGAGAGTATGAACTGACATCAGAGTGACTGTACATGAAGGTGTTAGAAAGGAATCATTTGATTTCATGCTGAAAAGACACGCAGACAAGGCACAAGTGGTTTTTGTGGGCTGAACAGGAACCACTGTTACTTAAGAGGTTCTGCAAGTAATAAGACTTTATTGGATTTAGGACAGACCTTTGCTTTCCCTTCTTTATAGCATAGGTGGTCATAAAACTGTTAAAGAATAACATGATTATCAGTCTGCATTTGCTTTTTCTAGCAAATGGTCAGCTGGGAATCAGAACTTCAATCAGATATTTTTACTTACTACCTTCGACTACAGTGATCCAAATTCTTAATTCAGACCCAGCATCACCAGGTTCCTTTCCAAATGGGTAAACTTAAAAATCATAAAGTGTAAATAGAAAAGAGGAGGAATATCCTCTCCAAAGAGCATTAATTCACATTGATCAAAGTTGAATTTTATTCACCACCATGTTGCCTGTTCACCAACTTTCTTAAGTGTGTCTGAAGACTCCCACTGTCCTCTCCATACTTGTCTGACCTGACAATTTACTATCATATGAAAATTTTGTTAATTTGCTACCTAGCCCTCATTTCTTGATAATGTATCTTACACGTAAATACACACATATTTAGAAATGTGTGTAGAGAAGTCTGTGTGTACACACATAGTATGCATAATATATGAAAATAGAAAAATTTACAAATTCATATACAATATAAAGGTTTTAAGATGTGTTTTTCTGTTAATGAAGAAACTGGATAATTTTGCTTCTTTGCTATCTTTTGATAAATAGCAATTCCATACATTTCAAGTCATTCTCTTCTGAGAGACCTATTTAAAGGCTTTTTGAGATCCTGTAGTTTCCAACACACAGTTCCTGATATGCCCAAAAATATTAAGAAATGTATTACTATTTGCAGTGTCCATGCTGGGGCAGGCTATAAATTACGAACATTCTGTTTTAAACAGAATTACAGGTAGGGTAAGGGCCTTTTGTTTCTGGATCAGCCACAGGGATTTTTAGGAACAGGGATGGACAGATTTCATGTTCAAGGCAGTTCATCAATTTCTGCTTTCACTTTCTCTTGAAGTCCTACTCCATATAGAACTTCTAAACCTGGTAATTTACTCTTCTGTATTTCCTGGGAAATTGTTAAAGTATTTTTTCTTTCTATTGTTATATCAATTTTTAACAACTAGAAATATTGCTCTGGGTTTCTACTGATATAGAGAGATGTCAGGTAGGATTTTTTTCCTATAATACATTTTTTATTATCTTTTTCTTCTAAATTTTAGTTAACTTTAAAAAAAAAAGCTTTGCACTGTAGAGTAAAGAGGAGAGTTGCATTGTTGTATCTCCCTAACACCAGATTTCTGAATTATTATTCTTCAGAAGCTACTGGTAAGAAATCTGTTACTTCAACACAAAAACCTGGAGAGTGTCAGCGACTAAGCAGTTTGACTTTTGGATGCTTTTCAAATAGAGCAAGAAGTCCCCAACCGTCTCCCAAGCTTGAAGAAATAAGCAAGGCTTCATCTAAAGAGTCAGACTACCCTGAAGGCAAAAACATGCCAGGTACCTTGTCACCAACACTGCCATTTCATTCTGACACAAGTGGGAAACTAAAATCAATAACTCTGTCAGTGTATCCAAACCAGCTGTTTTCCAAGTGCATACGAGTACTGTCTCCCTCTTCACTGCTACTCTTCTATTACTAGGAAGAAATCATGCTGTTGAGCTCTACAGTTTCTGTAATACCACTAATACATTATTTGGCAGCTTGCAGAGGCTCCTGGGTGCTTTGGCTGCAAAGTAAAGATGTGCTGTGACCTTTGTTGTTGCTCTGGTCCTTTGCTTGAATCCCTTGTACTGTTTATGACCTCAGTATGTTCTCCACAGTTGATCATGGTATCCAAAATGGCAAGCTGAGGTCTTTTGAAAATCAGAAACTGAAAGAGATCCTATGAATATTTTGTGTATTACAGAAAGTTCATTATGAAGGTGGCTGTATATTATTACTTCTATTTTTACAGAGGAGGGAATTGAAGTAAGACTGATTTTTTCAAGGGGAAGGATAACACATAGAACCTTAGGCTTGCCTCGATGGAAACAGAAAATTTTGGGGACTTCATTACTTTAATGTGGGTGAAATTAAGATCTTTGTCTTATTCAGTCCACTGTAACTTCACACAGGTATTTAACATAGACTTTTCAAACTGTCTGTGTAGAAAAACCCTGGTTCTTGCATCTGATTTAATTCGGGAACATGCAGGCCTCACTAACATGTTGTAAGCTATATCTTTTTCTTGCAAAACCAGGTAAAAGTGAAGGGCAGAAATAAAGCTATTTTTAACACAGTGTCTTTCTGGAAGTAATTTCCATAAGACTCTCTTGTAGATCTTAAGCATTCACAATTGGGAATACAATAATAGCTTCCAGAATAAATTTCTACAGTGTTCCAGAATAAATTTTCTACAGTGTTTATACAGTGTATAAACACTATAGAAATGCTCAGAATACTTGATTTGTTAATGAAAATCCTTTCTGACAAGCTTTTATTAAACTTTAATTTTCCTTAGATTTAGTAAAGCAGCTAAATTTTTATGCCCTCTTAAGTAGTTGGGTTTTTATTCGTTTTGTTTGTTTGTTTTCACACATACATGGCTTACTTTAAAATATGGCCCCAGTCTGCTTATCTTTATATTTATTGCCATTTTTACTTCAGCTAGAACTTTGAGTAACATTTATTACAGTATCTTGGCAAACGTAGTTTGCATTCAGTCACATTAAGAAATTTATAATCTTTTTATTAATGTTTATTATTTAAAATATTAAAAAACATAAATGTTCTCATGCATTTGAAATTATTACCTACTTACTAGTTGCAGACATGATGACAAAACCATTTACCAGTCAAGTTTGCTAAAGTAATTTTCCCATGTTCATTATATTTCTCTTCTAGAGAAGGATATCCTGGAAACTACCTTTGCTGGTCCTGTGCATGAGACAAATAAAGGTCAGAAGTCACTGCAACAATGTTCCTCTGGTTCAGAGCAGAACAAAAATGTGAGAACAAGCTGCTCATCCAAAGACATAGACAGTGACATGTCAAAGAACTCATGCACTACTGGGAGTGACTGGAGCTCAGATGAGGATGGAGGAGACAATAAAGGACTGAAATCCAGGTGTGCATCCACCCTTTCAAGCCACACATCTGAAGAGAACGCAAGGTACAGCAGAGTGGGAAGTGAAATGTATTTGACAGCATCTGATGACAGTAGTTCTCTCTTTGAAGAAGAGAGTTTTGATGTTACGAGCACTCAGCAAAAGAAGCTATACTCATGGCAGCAAGGGTCCCAAAGAAAAGGCCTGAGCAATCCGGGTGGAAAGTGCAACTCTGACTTCACAAGGAAAAAGAAAGACCAAGATAGTTCTTCGGATGAACTGAATAAGAAATTTCAGTCACAGAGACTTGATTATTCGTCCTCATCCAGTGAGGCAAATACCCCAAGTCCAATTTTAACCCCTGCTCTGACACCCAAACACCCAATTCTAGCAACTTCTGCAGGTTCTCAGTGCACAACTCCATCAGATTTTCCCTCAAATTTGCCACATCCAAAGTTACGGACTCCTAATGTCTTTAGTCTAAATTCAGTGTTAGCAAAGAAACACCTAAGCCAGCCCCAGCTGAGCTCTGACAGAATGTTTGGTAGAAACAGAAATGCCATAAGCATGATCCGTCCGTGGAGACCTCAGGAAACAGACATAGATCTGGTGGATGGAGAAGATACCGATATTTTGGAGAAAATGGAGATTGGCTGTGATGAAGGAGTGTTTACCTATGACTGCACTGAAGCACAAAATGCTGAAGGCCAGGAACTCTGTGATATGACAAAAAAGGGTGCCAGCAACAAACCTCCGACGCCTCCATTACATCGATTTCCTTCCTGGGTGAGTTGCTTAGAGATATTTTTCCTACTGGCAAAACTAACTTATTTCCATTACTCTCTTTTATGATTTTTGCTGCCTCTATTTTAATTAGTTTCTGTTTAATGACAAGACAGGGCATTACCTTAATCATAACTACAAACTCAGAACTTAGTTTTATTTTCAGCACAGTACTCCTGCCATTGAAAAACATGGTCTCTAGTTTGTAGATAAACTCAGGGCTTTTTCATGTCATATCTAAGTTATGTATGTCTTTTTGAGTATATCCAAAGATGTAATGCTTGTGAGTGCATTTATTTATTTATCTGAACACTAACACAGCCCAAGAATGCTGGTGGCAATGCCCTTGCTGTAACCACTGTACCACTCACAATCTAGACAACCAAATCAACAGCAGACAACTACAAATTACAGAAGTAATTGATCACATTTCCAAGTAAAATTTTAAAGCCATCAGTCAGGATATTAAAACAGATATTAATATGTCTTACACAAAATCCACAATTAACGGTGTCAAGACTCACTGATTCTGCAGTTTCAGTATCAGAGATTAGTTAATTAATAATTTATTAAATATAATTATTTACTAGTTATTCAGAGAGGAATAATACAATATCAACTTTTATATATATATATTAGTTAACTTTTTGCATTATACATTTTCTTATTGTAGGCAAAATGGTTGAAAAGTTGTCTTCTAATGGCATTTCTCTGCTCCTAACACACAATCTTCCATTAAAAAACATTCTTGCTATAGCTTCTTTGGCACCTGATAATAGTATTTTTAAGAACAAGTTACTTGCCTTGTATGAAAAATGTCTATGATGTCTATGATGGCTATGCCTATGATGTGTACAGCAGAGAAAAGAAGGATGCATTTTTTAGCTGCTATTGACAATGTCATTTTATGAACCATTTTATCACATAGTTGCACTATGTGATGAAAGAACTAGGAGGCAAAACAGAACAAAAGTAATTGCTGTGTTTTAATCTTCTACTATCAAATCCATTCTGCTTGTGTAGGAAAGCAGAATTTATGCTGTAGCCAAATCTGGTTTAAGGATGTCTGAAGCTTTCACCGTGGAATCTCTTAATAAAAGTAAGTGGTTTAGTTGTTCATTGTCCCATCAAAAGTTCTCTTCTTATGGTGATTTGTGAGCAAGGACCTTTAAAATGTTTTTAGAAAGATTTAGTTATCAGCTATTTAAAGCCTAGAAGATCATTGGTTATCTTTCCATTGTCTTTTGGTACCTTACATCTTGACTTTGTGCTGAATTTGTACTTTGTTAACTCCAGTTTACTTTGCATTTCACTACTTTGAAGATTCTATACCAGGTACCAATTTAAAAAGGGCTAGTGTTTGTGACTGCAGTTTTATATATGTTTTTAAAAGCATTGTAAATTTTAAAAAGTTATAAATCTCACATCCAGAACAGTTTAGGAGTTAGTTTGCTTTTTATAGCAGTTATGCAACACACAAAAAAAATTAAATTTGAATTTTGTTAATTAGGGGTGAATTAGGAAGGCAATTTATAAAATATGTTGCTTTTTTAGGTGCTGTTTCACTAACTTCATGTTCCATATCTGGATTATATACTTCTCTGATATATAAGAACATGACCACTCCTGTCTACACGACTTTGAAAGGGGTAACTGTATTACTGTTTTAAGAAAATTTTAAATACCATTAGGCTTCACATCAAGGATCTTGCTATTTCACATTTGATACTACCATGCCAAATATGTTGTAAGTTGACGTATAGGGATCAAAGACCCCCAGAAATAATAGAAATGTCAAATAGCTGGGGGGAAAAAAAATACTGCCTATAAAATGTTACTGGCCTAGGTCAATTCTTCTTAGGTTCCTTGCTGATTTTTTCCAAAGGCTTGTTAATTATTAAACAGAACCACATGGTGTTCAGTGTCATAATTAAAAGTGTGTGTATGTGTAGAAATGTCTTTGTGTCAGTGCCAAAGCTGTTTCTGGTCACACAGCCAGCAGTCAGTAATCACAGCATTGTTTGTTTTCTGGCAGCCTTTTGTGATTTGGAAAGATCCATGCCTTGAGCTACCTCAGGTTTCTGTCTTAAAGTACGGGTGTGGTTGAGTATACAGAGGGCAGAGAGAATTCAGTTTCATGTTAATATTTGTGTGCCAAAACTCACAACCCAGGCAAGAACAGCTTTGAGTATTATGAAGCCAGCAGAGCCCTGCCACAGTACATAGGAAATTACTGATACCCTTGATGCAAGGTATCAAAGGCTGTTGTGTTCTTTTCTGCAGAAAGCAACTCAAATAAGCAACAGCCCATTTCTAGATGAGTCGTCAGGGTCTGAGGAAGAAGACAGCTCCCGGTCCAGCTCAAGGACTTCCGAGTCTGATTCTCGAAGCAGAAGTGGCCCGGGGAGCCCTCGGGCTATGAAACGAGGTAGGCAAACCCCTAAGAACAGGTAACTTCTGGGAACCTGGGAAAACGCAGCAGTTTACATGATTTTCTTAGGAATTCATTTCTTCCTTAAACATCTAAAATCTAGGCTCTCAAAGCCCAGATCTATTACTCTGTCAGGAGAAAGGACTGTCATAGATGGCTTTCTTTTTATTGCTGTTATTACAGATACCCTTTTAAGGCACTAATCTTATAGCTGGCTGTTGTCATGGGGGGAAGGTGACTTCATTTAAACCAAGAAGCACCACTCTTATCTATACTCAGTCATGCCAAGGACTTCCTCTGACTTTTAACTGTAGAAAAATAAAAAGGACATAGGAAAAAAAATCACCATCAGAAACAAAACACACACATATTCAAGTTTATAAAACAATTTCATGCAATCAGAAAGCAGATGAAAAAGTTCCCTCAATAAATTATTTGGTTCTGTCACCTCATGCAATAAAATGGTTGTCTTAAGGTACTGTGCAATGATTTAGGTAGAACACTTGATTCTGGTAATGCCTGTGTTCCATGGAAGACAAATCTCACAGGTCTAGGTGACTGTGTTGTCCATCTGAAAAGTGGAAATAATATGCTTCATAATATTGAAAGATGCAGTCCTTCCTCATTAGATGACATTATCAGTGTTACATCTCTGTGAGTATTTCTTCACTGTGTAAATCAAGGGAGACCAAGATCCCAATGAGTGTTAAGATCCCTCATTATATATTGCTTTAGAAATGCTAAATAACATTATTTGGTAGTCTCGATTATACATGTAAAAATCCCAGTGGCAGGAGCTCCATTCAGTGACCCTAGAGCAGGGTGACAGAGCCACTGGTCCCACCCGGCATTTTCCAGTGGCAGCCACAGCTGGACTGCAGTCCTGTTTCCAGTTTTGCCACATTGGTGTGAAAAAGACCCATAGATGCTGCTTCCCAGCAGCTCCATCCTGCTGAGCAAAAATCAGTGCCATGGCTGCAAACATATGCCATGTGCTTACACAACAGGAAAGCTAAATTGGGTAATTTAAAAGCTGGTTTCACCTGCACTTTATATCTGTGTCTGTAAAATGGAACCATTCCTTTTGTTCATGCTTTCTTGCCATAAAATAGTCCTTGCATTGTTTTGTGTGTGGAAACCTTTCTTAACCACAAAACACATATGTACATGTCTTTGTTGAGATCACATTCTTTAAAATATTAGCCAGTCACACATTTCACCAAAAGCATGATTAGCTTGCTGCAATTTGTTATGAAAGATCCACCATGAGAAGAGAAGAACCCACTCTGAAAGTCTTGGTGGCTTACCAAAGCAATAAATGGGAAAAGCCTTTTTGAAGAATAAAATTGGCAAATGAGTTGGGAAATTATTGAAACAAAGGAAAAAAGGCCTTTTCGTTTCAGTTTTGGAGAGTATGTGGAACACTAGTCCTTACAAAAGAACACATTTACATGCATGAAAATATTTCTATAATGAATGAAGGAGAAGTTTGAAATTTTATTACTACTTGACTAGAATTGAAAGCAGGGCGCATTTTATTCAGGATTAAAGCTAATAAACTCTAAAACACCCCTGAAATATGAAAATCAAACTTTTAGAAAACTTTGGTATACAAATTCATACCAATTGCAAAACACAGTCACCTACAGCTTCAACACAAAGCAGATGTTGGGTATGACTCTTAGTGCGCAAGCAGTTGCCTGAGAAATCCGGATGCTACAGTGAGTGAGAGAAGGTGCAGGGGGAAGGCTGCTTAGTTTAATTAAAGATCCTGGGTTCTTTTCCTAGGCAATGAGTATGATTCATGGCACTAACTCCCTCCTTAAAGAAGCTGTGGTAATGTAACAGAAGGTGATAATATACAGAAGATTCTTTTTTTGTCATTTACAAGGGACTTTAAATGTTTAATTATGAATAAAATAAGAATTAGCAGCATGCTAATAGTTCAGTGTGCTGGTATTTTAAAAAATCTTTGGTTCCTGATGGGTTTATGTTGATACTTTGTTTGCCTGATGATTCTATTCAGATATTCTTTCTGCGTGGCTATTCTGATCTCAGNGGAACTCTGTGATATGACAAAAAAGGGTGCCAGCAACAAACCTCCGACGCCTCCATTACATCGATTTCCTTCCTGGGTGAGTTGCTTAGAGATATTTTTCCTACTGGCAAAACTAACTTATTTCCATTACTCTCTTTTATGATTTTTGTTTTCTCTATTTTAATTAGTTTCTGTTTAATGACAAGACAGGGCATTACCTTAATCATAACTACAAACTCAGAACTTAGTTTTATTTTCAGCACAGTACTCCTGCCATTGAAAAACATGGTCTCTAGTTTGTAGATAAACTCAGGGCTTTTTCATGTCATATCTAAGTTATGTATGTCTTTTTGAGTATATCCAAAGATGTAATGCTTGTGAGTGCATTTATTTATTTATCTGAACACTAACACAGCCCAAGAATGCTGGTGGCAATGCCCTTGCTGTAACCACTGTACCACTCACAATCTAGACAACCAAATCAACAGCAGATTGATTCAAACTACAAATTACAGAAGTAATTGCTCACATTTCCAAGTAAAATTTTAAAGCCATCAGTCAGGATATTAAAATAGATATTAATATGTCTTACACAAAATCCACAATTAACGGTGTCAAGACTCACTGATTCTGCAGTTTCAGTATCAGAGATTTGTTAATTAATAATTTATTAAATATAATTATTTA
>VYXD01013152.1:853217-880906 GCA_013397195.1 Hylia prasina | reverse complement strand
TAATTAAAGATCCTGGGTTCTTTTCCTAGGCAATGAGTATGATTCATGGCACTAACTCCCTCCTTAAAGAAGCTGTGGTAATGTAACAGAAGGTGATAATATACAGAAGACTCTTTTTTTGTCATTTACAAGGGACTTTAAATGTTTAATTATGAATAAAATAAGAATTAGCAGCACGCTAATAGTTCAGTGTGCTGGTATTTTAAAAAATCTTTGGTTCCTGATGGGTTTATGTTGATACTTTGTTTGCCTGATGATTCTATTCAGATATTCTTTCTGCGTGGCTATTCTGATCTCAGTTGTTTCTAATGTAATTAAAAAAAACATAATGAACTCTTTCTTCTTTTACCACAGGTGCATCTCTGTCTTCTGTGACCTCAGAAAGTGACTATGCTATTCCTCCAGATGCATATTCAGTAGATACAGACTATTCAGAGCCAGAGCAAAAACTTCCTAAGACCTCATCCTCATCTAGTGATAATGGAAAAAATGTGAGTACTGAAGTTCTGTGAAGTGCACCTGAGGTACTGTGTGTATATCTGTGTTCAAAAGCTGCAACCAAACCTTTTCACTTAGTCTTGCTGACTCACAGACTGCTTTATGAGTACAAACAGCAAAATATACCAATAATGTTAGCCAAGACTGTAATTAGTGAAGGAAAGTGGAAGATAATTCTAAGCTTTCCTATATAACGAAGGAAGAATAGACCGACAACTCCAGAATGCAATTCAAAGTACTTGAGATTTCTGTTCTTGGAGCCAGGTCTGGTATCAGATTCCATATGAAATACGCAAACCAGTTAAAAATTATTATTTGGATAGTCAGGTAAATGAAGGGCATTCCAAGAAGGGGCTGAAGTCACCAGTGGAAATCTATGTACAGTAATAAGTTCTATCCTTTCCTCATACAGAAAGAACATCAGAGAAACTCTAGGTAGAGTAACATGTGAAGACAGGCCGAAGAAACTTTAGCATTATGAGGTACTGGTCAGCCTCAGGAGCTGTTCAGTACTTAGTGTCTTAACATACAAGTGGATTGATGAAGATTATTTTGAACTTTCTTCGCAGAGTAAAACTGTGACCTCTTTTCCACAGATGTACACACTAGAGGTTTGTCTGTGAGAAGCTCAGAATTACAGTGCTTTATGTCTGGTTTTCAGGTTAGGACCTGGAGTTGGGAAAGAATAATACATTTATCTTTTACTCATCTTGTTCCTTGTTTAATATAAACAACTAGAAAGTAAAATCAGAAATCATAATATTCTTCATTCTTTTGTATAGTTCGAGGCACTTACTCTCCTTCATGTACTGTAACAGTAAGTAGGGATATTCATTAGTTATCCCATGTGCATGAGATTTGTCTTAATTGATGCTAGTAAAAACATTGTCCTTGGATTAAAAGTCTCATCAAATACTGTAATTATTATTTAGCATGCTTTTAAGTCATTAACATATCTCTGTGTGTGTATTTATACATATTTCTGAGGGGCAGAGGTATATATGTGTATCTAACCACCTTTTATCTAACTTCTAAACAACCAGGAACCTTTGGAAAAATCTGGATATCTGTTAAAAATGGGTGGTAAAGTAAAGACCTGGAAACGACGGTGGTTTGTGCTTAAAGGAGGTGAATTGCTATACTACAAATCTCCAGTAAGTACATGTAACTTAACCTGTTGTCTTGTCTTGGATTGTTTACTGATAATCTAAGGCTGCTAGAAGGAAAAAAAATGCACTTCTGGTTTCTGAGCTGTTAGAGTTATTCAGTACTCATTCCCTTAAGAGGAGTACAAAGTACACAATGTCTAACTAGAAAGTATTTATCAAGATTAATGTTTAAATTAGTCCTATATTAATTTATTGCTGGTTTTTGGTAGATTTAAAATATTCCTTTTCCATTCTTTCCATACAGAGTGATGTTATTCGAAAGCCTCAAGGTCAAATTGAGCTAAATGCATCCAGCCACATTGAAAGGGGTGATGGAAAACAAACAATTCAGGTGCCTGCTTTTCTCCTTCTGTTGCTGTTTCAGCATTCCCTCCATCCCCAAAGCCAACCCCTTGTTCCAGTCCCTGTTGCACTTGCAGTCCAAGCATGGACTTGGAATTAAATAACGAGTGCCTTTCTTTGAAACCAAAGAATTGTTTCAGTGACAGAAAATATAAAAAGGCCTAGCTGGAGTCCTGTTTGTATTGCCACCAAGGTTAGATCATCACATATGGGGTAGAAATAAAGAGAGTAGTTGTGGGGTCAGCCATTGGGGTAGAGAGAATTCATTTGTCTGAAAGGAGAATTGAGTTTTCTCAACTTGATGTCCTGGAACTTTCCAGGTAAAGATTTAGAAAGAGTCTCTCTGCTCTGTCTGGGCATGGAATGTTTCATTACTAAAAAGTACGTTGGGGAAGATAAACTCCCTGAAGTTGTGAAGCTGCATTGGGTGGTGTATGTTACAAATCTCACACTCCGGGGTCAAATATGTCAAGTTCTTGAAGCTCAAGACTCTGTTACCGCACAGCTAACCACAGAGAAACGAACATACTACCTGACTGCAGATTCCCCCAACATCTTAGAGGAATGGATCAAAGTACTGCAGAATGTTCTTAAAATACAGGCTGCCAGCCCACTCTTTGTACAGTCTGAAATCAAGCCAGCCATGAAAGGATTACTTACAAAGGTAGGAAAACACTTCCTCCCCCAGTCTGCTTTATTCCAACACTGTTTAGGCCAACACTGGCCTTGCTGTGCTTTAGATGAGTATCTCATCTAATGCTCTGATTCTTATGCCCTTAATAGAGTTACGCAGTTTTAATTTTATGTCTACTAATGTGGATAGAAATTTGAACCAAGACATGCATTCCCAGTATCTCCAAAGTTCAGAGATGGTGAAAATAGTCAGTATTTCTCTGTCTGTGATTATTACCAATGTTCTGTAATTACAGGTGAAGCATGGATATTCCAAAAGGGTTTGGTGTACCTTAGTTGGAAAAATTCTGTATTATTTCCGTAATCAAGAAGACAAGGTAGGTTCCTTTCTTGTTTCTTCAAAGAATGTAGACTTTAAACAGTAACCTACAGCTTTATTAAGGTACAGTTGGCCTTGGTATTATACACAGATTGTCACTTGGAAGATTCTGTCTAAAAGCCAGCAGTCCAGACCACATCCATTGGTCTCTTTCTACAGGATGTGATACATATTATGCACGTTATCCCTAACTGAAGGGGGACACTGGTTTGCCTGGAGTTCAGGTGTCCCTTTCAGACAGGCATCAGAAAAGACCCAGCTGTCATGTTGTTCTGGAAGCAGACCCTTTCTTATGTCTCTTGGAGTGGGCAGTGACCGGAAGTTTCAAGAATTTAAATGTTCTTTCTGTCCCGCAGTTGACTTCCAAATTCTATTTTTGGTACGTCACTGTATGTCCACAGTGCTGCAAGAGCTAGGACACTTCCTAGACATGATTTTCACCTGTCCCTTCGCTCTCAAGGCATTGTATTTTGTCATCAAGAAACACCTTTTTAATGGAGGCAGGTCAGAAACAGGATTTTGAACAGTCCACTGAGCATTATTAAAAAAATCGCTAGAAATTCTCATATTTGTACTTCTGTTTTAAGATTATCACACTGCTGCCAATAATTCATAGCTTTTGTATAGAGCCAGTTATTCTCTTTTTCATCCTTTCCTTTTAAAGCCATTTCAAACCTCAACAAAACCCCATTTCTAGAACTATATGCAAAAGATAGCAGTAACCAGGCATCAAAACATTTTACTTTAATTTCTCTTTAAAACAATGTAAAACAGGATTTGGAAATCAACTGGCTAGAGTGTTGATCTCAAGGTCATCCTACAGAGACATTAAAATTAGCTTACAATTTCTCCTAGAGAAAAATCTCCATGTTTAATATATCTGAATTTATACATTTTTACCACTGAAGATTTTGTCATTTTAGCATGCTCTTTAGTTTAGAATTTTGCTGGATTCTTGTGAATATTTCCCTCACATCTGGAAGAAGTTTAGCTGCCCTTTTAAAGTAAAATTGAAACTAATTTGCTAACTTGGAACAGAATGAGCATTCAGCTTTTGTAAGCAGAATATGTATGAAAGATTTCCCAAGCTACTTTATTTCTAATGTTCAACAATATGCTAATTAAAATCATGTTTTCTGTAGCTGACTGTCTGTGCAGAAATAAATTACATGATCTGCAGTGGTTAATACAATAATGGAGCCCATTTAATTGACCTCCTTTCAAAATGGAATTCAAACTAAAAAGTCAGCCAATTGTGTTTTAGTTAAACTTAGTGAATAAATCAATCTTGACTACTTACATGTGAAACGACATCTTTTGATTCTCAGAATCTTACCTTATTCAAAAAGTTGAATGCTTCAGATTGCTTTTCTTACAAGAAAATACGAATCACATCATTTTTTAATCCTTACCAGTGGCACTGTGGGAAAGGAGGAAGTTTTGTGTAGAGTAGCCAGTCAGCCTCTCTCAGTCCTGTCACCCAGTTGTGAAGAGATTTCATGCTGTATTTATGTTTGTTAAGGCTTCTTGTTGATAAGGGCTATGAAATAATTACTTCTGTGAAAATATCCTCTTGAATGGCTTTTTTAGATAAAATATTTCCTGATAAATGATGCTAACTACATAAACATCTCAGCACTGAAGCTCTGTGATCTCTCAGACTGGAGAAAGAAACCTACTAGAAGGTCTATCACACAAAAAATTTACCTTTTGAATTTAGAGTATGAACAAATCAGATACATCAACAATACTTTCCTGTCCTCTAAAATAACAAGATCATAATTAAAGTTCTAGGCTTGACACAGGAAATTTTTATTTGGAACCAGGTTTGGGAACTTTGAAGAATGACTTCTCTCACTCTAACATATATTTATTGCATTAGCTATATATAGAGGCAGACCTGGAAAAGAATTTTTGAAAACCTTTGCAGGCTTTGGCACATATCATTCTCATTTTGCTCTCTGCAACATCTGGCTTATCTAAGATACCTTGGCAGGACTGAAAATGAGTAAATACAAATGGGTATGAATGGTAGTTCATGTTTTAATTTCTATTTGCAGAATAAGAAAAAATTGTGTATAATAATAAATATAATAATATATAATACAAAATCTGTGTGCACTGAAACAAACATTACCCCTCTCACCAATTTTGATATTTACTTTTAGTTTCCTCTTGGTCAAATCAAGCTTTTTGAGGCAAAGGTTGAAGAAGTTGATAGATCCTGTGATTCTGATGAAGATTATGAAGCCAGTGGTCGCAGTTTATTATCAACCCATTACACTGTTGTTATCCACCCCAAAGACCAAGGGCCCACATATCTTCTTATAGGATCCAAACACGAGAAGGTAAGAAATGGATATTTTTATGGAGCTTCAGTAGCACATCTATGAGTATGGTATTGTGATATGAACATTTCTTGAGGACAAGGACTACAAGCGACCTGGCTTGTATTTTGATATAATAAGTAGAAGGTTCTGCTTTATTAGCATTGATCAGAGTTGTCTGCAAGTCAATGTTAGTGTAATAATCCTTGTTAAAACAGACAAAAAATATGCAGGCTTGGCTATATAAGTAGATGGTGCAGAATATCTTATATGCTGTAGTGTGAGAATTTTGCTCACACACAGCAAAGCAACTTATAGACAGAGCTGGAGCTGAAAGGTTACAGGGTACTAGTATCCATTTTCACTGACAAAACTAACATAGCACAGACTTGCCCTACTGTAGTAAAGGAGCAATGAGAGGTGGGGTTAAAATCATTTTTATTATTGTTGCTTCATTGTTCTCAAGTAATCTTGTAGACCTCCTTTTGCTTTCTGGCCTTATCCCCAGGTTAGCAGGATCTGGCAGTGATAAAAAATGACTTATGTAAGCTTTTGGAAGAGGAAAGGAAGAATGCTGTGATAATTATACATGATTTCTGAGGGTAAAAACTTTTGAAGAGAGCCCTGTCCAATCTTCCTTGCTTAATACTTGTAACATAGAGACCATGAATATGTGTTTATTCACCCAAAGGCAAACTCCTTTGGGCGTCAAAAGGACTGCATGGTAGGATTGCAAGTCGACAGCAAAATCCTGATGAAGCAGCTCCTTCCAGCATGGAACAAATGAGCTGCTATGTTTTTCTGCTTTAGGATACGTGGCTTTATCATCTGACAGTTGCAGCTGGAAGTACCAGTGTAAATGTTGGATCTGAGTTTGAACAACTTCTTTGCAAATTATTAAATGTGGAAGGCGATGCCAGTAAGTTTATTTTCATTCCAACATACTGATCTTCCAATGCTTATTTAGTAAATGTACATATGAACTGAATTAATTGCAAAATGTATATATTTTATCTGTTCAGCTTCTCAGATTTGGAGACATCCTACCCTTTGCCACAGCAAAGAAGGAATTACTTCTCCTCTTACAACATTGCCATCAGAAGCCTTGCAAACTGAAGCGATTAAATTATTTAAGGTAAAACCATAGCAGATGCCTTTTTATTAACTGACTATTTTACCTCTTAGCTAAAGAATGGCTGTTAGTTGGCTTACTAGAGATATTCAACAGATAAGAAAAAGGAAAAAAATAGTTTCTTTTTATCTTTAGTGGAGGTAACTAATGGACAGCAGCAAAAGGTGCCCATATTACCTCACCAAAGACTATCACTTCCGATGTAAAGATGATCTTTAGTTGTGAGGGAGCCGTTTAGGCTTCAGCTTTTGCTGTTCCTACTTATTTGGTAAGTTATTGATAAAGTGTATGTTAGTAGAAAAATCCTTGGCCATAATGAGTGATAATAATTTTACCTTGAAGTTCATAGTGCCAAAGAACCTAACAGCATGGACAGGTCTCTGCATTCAGAAAACTGTATCGTAAATACTATTTTTTCAAATGGATTCAGGAAAAAAATCACAGGCAAAAGTTTTGTAAATACATTTAAATCATCTGGGAGGTATTTTAAAAATCAGAAGAAAAAGAAAGTAAATTTTAGGTTTAGGCAAGTCATGGATTATTTAAAACTGTGATAGAAAGCAGGGATTGTACTGCTCCCTAATAAAAAGAAAATATTTTCATATGAAGTAGCTATTCTTAAAAGACCAATTATTCAGTAATATAAATAAAGAAAATATCCCAGAGCAAAATTATTAAAAGTATTTCACAAGAATCTTTGAGTTCACTTTTAAAGATTCTCATAGATCTTTAAAAATACACACACACACATATATATATATATAGGTGCCAGTGTAGTAAAATGCTTTATGACCAGGAGACACATACAGGTTCATAACCACTGAGCCACAGCGAGGTTCTTGAGCAATTCTCTCTGCCTTACAGCTTTCCCATTTGAAGGCCAGGTAAGTAGTTGATGCCTATGAGAGGGAATACGCTACAATGCCATTAACCTGCTCTCAGGCTATAAAGTCTATTTCAAAGACAAAATAAAATTTTGCTGTTTGTTTGTTTGTACATTGTGAACTAAATTACAAGTTGGAAGGCATGGAGGTTGGATAAATGAACTTTCTCCACAAAACTTACACAACTCTGAAGAATTATTTCCCTGAAGCATCAACCATCTGGAGAATTTTGATGTTATGGTTCAGATCTAGAGAGGAATTCAAGACAAGCACTGTATGTTTAGTCATGGCCACTTTTAGGCAAACTTTCCAGCTTGTTTTTCTGGAATGTTTGAAGCACTTCAAAGAAGTACATCCATCTTACTTTCTGCAATCCTGCAGAATGAAAATTTACAAGGAAATGTACTTCTTTGATAAAAGCAAATTTACATCTACTTGGAAAGCACTTTTCAGACCTAATTCAAATCACAGACACTTGCCTAAAGTAAATAAGTAAGAGATTACTTGTATGACCTTTATTGAAAGCTTGTATAAATCAGCTCAGAAGTCAGGTAGGGAATTTATTTAGAAACAGATCCAGTCATGTTTCAGTTATCCTATTTATGATTAAAAATATACTAGAAATAGATTGCGTTTCCATCCAGTTCTTGTATTTTTGCTTATATCCCTTAAAAATTCAACTATTGTATACAGTAAATGCAACAAGTGATACGTGTGCTTTCTTCTAACACAGCACAACAAATGCTTAACATCTGGCTTTCCTGAGACCGTACTGGGTATAGGAAAGGTCATACTTAACCTACAGTAAAAATACCATGGAAAGCCAAGATGTAAATTGATGGCTCTGAGTTATGGATTTTTTTTATGTGGGTATATGCTGCTGTGTTGTGCTCACTAATTACAGAAGCATTTTATGTTGTCTGGCAATGAGAGCTGTAGACGTTGAATTTCCAAGTCAGGGTTGAGCTGTGTTCAGCATGTCCTTAAACTTGACTACTACCCCAATTGTTCCAGCTCTGTTTGATACAGAGTGAAAAGCATGGGTTGTAGGAGGTGTTTTATGTCAGGTTTTATCTGAGTTTTATCTCAGATTTTCATCCATTCTGGCCCCTTTTCACCCCATTTTGCAGAACCAGCAGGGTTTTCTAAGTCTACTGATACACTTACTAATTGTGATTTCAATTAAAGTACACTTTTGATATACAGAACATCTTAAAGATTTGTTGAAGCTCCCTTGTATGTAAACTCACTTGCTTATTATTTTATATCTAGACCTGCCAGTTGTTTATAAATGCTGCAGTTGACTCTCCTGCCATTGATTACCATGTATCTTTGGCCCAAAGTGCTTTGCAGATCTGCCTCACACATCCTGAACTTCAAAATGAGATCTGTTGCCAACTTATTAAACAGACCAGACGCCGACATCCACAAAACCAGGCAGGACCAATACAGGTAACCCAGTATTTATTTTAATGGTATTGATTTTGGCAGCAATGAAGGAACTACACAGAGTGTTTAGGATGGTAAAGAGGCTCTGCTCTTCTGCAGCATCTGCTGAGTTAAGATCCAATTCACTGCTGCTGTGTTTTCCTGAAACAAAGCTGCTGCTATCCTCCAACAAAGTATGTGTGTCTGGTGGTAGAGTGTATCTCTGCCCATGCTGTTTGTAAAGGGTGCACATAAAATGGGCTGTCTTCAAGTCAAGCACTACGTAAGAATGTATGAAACCTAATATTTTTTTACTGCTTCTTTCCTAAGAGAGGTGCTGCCTCAGGAAGCTTGGTGGGCTGAACCACATGGCAAATGACTCAAGTGCATGAGTGTCAAGTAAAGCTGTGGTGCCATGTCGTGGAATCACAGATAAGGCTCAGGGTCTGACAGATGTCCCCTGTTGTGTGCTGTGCTGCTCTGCATTCACCCTGCGTGCTACATTATTAATACATACTTGAAATTCTTCCCTTTGTCCACTGCCAGCCATTCACTGCTGTCCTGATACGAAATGAACTGGAATTGAAAGGAAAGCCAATAGTTGGAGCTTGCATGGAATTAACAGAACTGGCATGTTACGCTTATGATGGAGCAATGCCTGCAGGACTAGGAGATGGATCAGAAAATGAGAAAGGAATTTACCATATCAAGGCTTCTGTAATAGACATGTTTTTCTCTTGGCACAGAAAGCAGAACATGACCAGCAGCCATACCTATTACCTAGGAACAGCCTGTATCTGGGAGACAGCTGATGTGTGGAGAGGCACTGGAACAGTTGCCCAGAGAAGCCCCATCCCTGGAAGTGTTCAAGGCCAGGTTGAATTGAGCTTGGAGCAACCTGGTCTAGTGGAAGGTGTCCCTGCCCATGCAGGGGGCTGGAACTAGATGATCTTTAAGGTTCCTTCCATTCTATGATTCAATGTGTGCATTGCTAAAACATTCACAAAACTTCTGTAACAGACATGGTATATTCATGTCAATTAGCACACACTGAAGCTACGTATGGCTGATGGAATTTAAACTTACTATAATCCTTCTGTGGCACTCTTCTTGCTGCTGGCAAGGCCTTCCCTCTGATGCAGATAAATAAATTGTTGTTAGCCTAACCACCTGGAATGGCTTTTAAGAGTTAATACATGCAGTAAAATGTTTTCAGCCTTACACCAAGTTTTTTAAGTCCTAAATTCCTGCTGTAGTCTCCTACCCTTGCTTCTACTGCAGGGTATGCCTTCAACAGAGCCAATGCTATCCTCCATCCAAGTATAGGTATTTGGTGAAAGGGAATATCTGTGCCAGTGCTGTCAAATTTCTATTTAATACCAGGCAAGTCAGATAAATCAACATAGAGAAACCACGTTTTTTAAATCTGTGTGAAGCACTGATATATTGAATGTGAGAAAAGCAGTTATGACATGAGTAAGTGAATATCAGGGTACATGAGAGCACTCTGTATTAAGTGAAACCAATGGATACCTACTGAGCAACGACCATATACCAAAATATTGAATAATTCGTTTTTGTCAATAGTTACCATCAGTTTGGTAGGAGAAACAATGTCTTCTGTGTTGCTTCGTAATATGTGTAAGAGAAGAGCTGAAGTGAAATTGCACAGGCTTCTCCTCATTTCACAGCACTTGGCCTTGCAGCCTTAGTATTTCTTTTCCTTTGTATTAACTGCTTTTTATACAAATTCAGCTGCTTTCCCATTTCCAGACCCAAAAGAAACTTGGTGTACACATGTAAACAGACAGAGAGTACTGGGCCTTTCAATGAGGTGATATGCTTATTTACTCAGCTTTTTCTCTGTGTTCTGTTTTTTTCATTCCTATTTCAGCAGTCCCAACTTGGCACAGTAAGCTGCACTGCTGGCCAGCAGCCACAGCAGGAAGTTTTATGTTGTAGGATGTTTAAAACAGTGAATGTATTCCTTTTGTTCAGGGCTTGCAGCTCTTGGCCCTCTGCGTTGGACTCTTTCTGCCCCAGCACCCATTCCTTTGGCTTCTTAAACTTCACTTAAAGAAGAATGCAGATTCCAGGTGTGCCTGAATATTATTACCCACCTAGTCAACTGGTCTTTCTGAAGTACCTTGCTTTCAATCTTTCCTGTTAATATATCAGATCTTTTGACGTATATTTTAAAATGAATTTGAGTAGAATTGCTACTAAAATAGTACATGTGACTCCTCTGCATCACTTGGGAAAGTTGCAAGTTTTAAAAAAATATATTTTGTAGTGCATACTCTGACTGTATGTTGCAAAACCATGAAAACCAAAATATGCCAGTTACACAACACACCCTGAGCCATGTTCATCTTTGGCACAATTCTGCTGGTCTCAGTAGACTAATTCTCTTTCTAATTCCACGTTTGCAAAAAAATGTGTTGGAAATCTCAGAGAGTGAAATCTGAGTGCTTCTCCCATCTGGCATCTCCAGAAATATTCACTCACAGTTTACTATCCTTTCAATGAGTCCCCAGGAATTGCCTTATTTCTCTTTTTGCCACAGGACTGAGTTTGGGAAATATGCTATATATTGCCAGCGCTGTGTAGAACGTACCCAGCAGAATGGAGACCGAGAAGCCAGACCTTCCAGAATGGAAATCCTTTCCACACTCCTGAGAAATCCCTACCACCATTCCCTGCCTTTCAGTATTCCAGTTCATTTCATGAATGGCATATATCAGGTAATGTCATGCAGGCCACGAAATCTGAGCTCTCCCCACCCCCTGCTGTCAGCATATACATGAAGCAGTACATCAAAAACAGAACTGTAAGGTAAACATGGCTCAAGTTTCATCCTGTGCCAGTGCCAGCAATGGCAGGCACAAAGTACTTGTGATCTGATTTGATCAACTAAGAGTAAAGGTTTGGGGGAAAATCTTGAAGAGAAAGAAAAAAGTAAAGCCTGGGAAGAGCGAGAACTGCCAAAACTCTGTTTCTTATTTAACCTGACCAGCAGATGAATGAATTAGACTGAAGGAAAAGGAAAGGCATTAAATTCCACTTCCTTTCATCAGACATCTTGGAAGTTCAATATCTCGGTGAAGGCCGGGAAGCACAGCTGTAACTCCCATTATCAGTCCTGAAGGATAACCGTATTTGTTACAGAACAAACATGGCTCCGTTCTAAACTCTTTGGGGACGTCATTAGTCAAAGCCTGTAGGAAACGTTCCATGGGCTTCCAAGCATGCTGCTTCACATCCTGGTTTGTGTTTCAGCTGTGAGAGATGGCTGCAAAGAGTTTTAACAATTGATAGTATTCCTAGATAGAAACCAACTTTTTATAGGAAATCAAAGCTATATCAAGTAAATGTTTCATTTCAGGTCGGAGAAGAACTCTGCATTTTTTCACCTCTAAGTTTCTTAATTGCTTATTGCTTGCCCAGTAAAACAGGGAGAAAGCAAAATCCTTTAAAATCATCCTAAAGGGTTTCAAATTGAAGTTTGGAGAAGAAAAAGAGTAACTGCTCATTAGTTACTTACTGCCCAAAATTGCATAGTTCCAAGGGCTAAGATAATTGTAATTAAATACATAAAATACTTCAGTGGGATCAGCAAATAACAATTATATTGGTATTAAAAACTCTTGTATTAATCTCTGAATATTCATCAGATTTTAATTTTAATGCCAGCTACTGAGAACATCAAACAAAAGTTCATGATCCATTTTCAAGACTTTTTTTACCAAAACATTTTCAACATGTCAAATACAGGAAAACACTCTCACTACAGATTTAAGTGAACATCAGCAACTGGTATCGGTAAAGAAGCCACTTGCATTTCTTACTAAAATCCTTCAACACCATTCACAGCAGAGAGAAGTTCATATTTGGGGAAGTAAAATTTAGAAGGTTCTGTATATTACTGACCTGTGTAATAGTGACAAAGCAACATTCATAAACGGTTTTGGATCTGCCACCTGATATCCCTCTAAAGTTGCACGTGATGAAAAATAATTAATCAATCTCATTTGCTTCTCCACTATACTGGAAGGTGCAGGAAATTATAATCTTCATTTTTCAAGCAGTATTTGTCATCAAAAGCTCAGATACTAGACTGCTGTCATATAAATTCTGTAACAGAATTCCAAGTGTAGCAAGTGCAAGGAAACCAATTCCACTAAACTGACTTCCCATGTGGAAATCTTTTCCAGGGCCCTTTATGGCAATTTTTAATTTCCAATGACAGTAATGGATGAAATGGGTCTTATAGTCCCACTTATTCTAGAGGTATTACACTTCAAAATCTTTGATTTAAGGGGGAATGGGTATGAGTTTGATAGCAAAATGCATTTTGGTTGCTTTTTAGGTTGTCGGGTTTGATGCCTCTACCACAGTAGAGGAATTTCTGAACACTCTGAACCAAGATACAGGGATGAGGAAACCAGCTCAGTCAGGATTTGCACTGTTTTCTGATGATCCCTCTGGCAAGGATATAGAGCACTGTCTTCAAGGAAACATCAAGGTAAACAAAAGCTTTTAATGAGCTGTGCATGTAAAAAAACCATCTTCATTTGACAGAGGTCTCTTCAGACAATGGAAAGGAAAACATTTTTCAGGCTGAAAACTGTCTTTTTTTCTTAATGTGAAAGGAAAGAATTTTTTTTAAAGATGACTTTTTCAGTTGCTGAAATTCATTCAGTGAACTATAGTTAAAAGTTTTCTCCAGCAGACTCATATTATTCACAGAAGTAACAGCTGTGCTAAAAAACCAAAAAGTAAGCTGTCACAGTTCTTTAAAACTAAAGAGCAATTAGAATCAAACGTGGATTTAGAGATTTCAGTCAACATTTCTGATACAGCTCCAGAAGATGACCATGTGAGGTCCAAGAAGTCATTGCTACTGGAGTGGAGATCCTGGGAAATTAAAAAAATAAACAGTTCCTTCACTAATACAGAATAGTTTTAGGGCTCAGTTTAAGAAATTTCCAGGTTTTGGCTTGTCATTGTCCCGAATTCTAAATTTTAGCTCCCTTCATTGCTAGAGTTAAATTCTTAGTAGTAAAGAGTGACAAAACACAATATAATCTGTGCTTTAGTAAAATATTAGATACTTTCTAAGTCTTTTAGCAACTAATGAATCATTAATTTGTTGTACTTCTACCAAGTAGCTTTTTGCACCCCTTGGCCAATGTTCACAGCTGCACTTCTGAGTAACAAGGTGTGGTACAACCTGGCCTTAGTGATAAACAAGCAGTGTCACCATGATCCGAAAAATTACCATATGAAAGCAAAATTTATAAAAGATGTACTTATTTTGTAGGATAACTGTAACTTTAGAAACTACACTTATTACTGCTTCCAGGAACGGTGACATGAAGCCCAGCTGGGCTCCTAGGATCTCTCTTCCAACTCCTCCCCATGTGCCCACCTGCCCACCTACACAGCTTGTTGTGAACCACTTCTGGTGCATTTTATAACAAACTTCATGCCAACTTTATAGCAGTTGCTAGAAAGGACCTGAAAAACTTGGGCATGCAACAGAAGGAGAAGGCAGAGATCAAAGGCATTTCATTAATTATATAACAACTCACTCTGCATTATTACACATGCATTGGCAGCTGCTAAATCAAGTACCTGGCCTTTCCATGTTATGGCTTGTTTCCAAAGGTAGTGCGTGTGTTGCAGGATAAACAAAACCCAAAAATGTTAATTATTAAACGCTTTGACTAAGAAATGCAAGTAAAGTTATACTTCAGTGAGTTTAAAAATTCAAGCTGTGTATGTTTCTAATAGGTGGTAGGTAGAGGATATTAAAATAAGTTGACACTTTCTATTCAGAGGTGTTTTCAAATAGGAAGACATGCCAAATCAGTTTTGTATTGCTTTCCTTCTAGATCTGTGACATTATTTCAAAATGGGAGCAAGCCTCCAAAGAACAACACCCTGGGAAATGTGAAGGCACAAGGACTGTCCGCCTTACTTACAAAAACAGGTTTGTGTAGCAAGTATAATACCTCTGCCTTGTCCCAAGATTTGTTTTCCAGTTTCTGCAGTTTCCTCATCTGAGAAACACTGGCTGACTTGAAGCTTGCAACAAAAATAGTAAATGGGTGTAACTGAAGAATTTTTTAAAAATATAATTACCTTTTTTTAGTTCTTAAGAAGTGAGCAGAGCTGCAAAAAAACCCCACTGAAGTCAGAAGACTGACATTAAATATTTACTCACTGGTTCAAGTACAAGTGTTGCTCTGCTAATGTGTTTTGACGCTGAAATAAACTTGTCACATTCAGAGCAGATACTGCTAATCCTCAGGGCTAATGCATTCCCATATCTTCTTTATTTAATAACTTTCTGTCTTTTCTGTAGGCTTTATTTTTCAGTTCAAGTTCATGGGGAGACAGACAGAGAGAAGCTGCTGCTAGTATATCAGACAAATGATCAAATAGTCAATGGACTTTTCCCTGTAAACAAAGAATTAGCAATGGAATTGACAGCCCTTTTAGCTCAGGTAATCTTTATGCATTAATAAGTCACACAGCAGGTTTTCAGGAGAAAATCTTAAACAAACTGATCCAGGATTGCTTGACACTCAATTGACCTCCACCTTTTACATGTGAGTGTGCAGGAAACAGACTGGGCTGGAATCTTTGTGTAAGGCAATTCTGGACTGGAGTGGATTACAGCATTCACTGCTGCTGGCACCAGTATGGCTAAAATGTGCTTTCCATCTTACACAGCAAGGCCCTCTGGCATTAAATATCATGTAATCATGTACCATTTCTTCATGCCCTATTCCTTCCATGATTTCTCCAAGTTAATTCTCTGAAGTAACAGCTCTTCATTGAAAGTCTAAGATTCCTTTACTAGACATGGTCTTGATAAGATGTTTTATTTTTTTTTAAATTAAAAGCTCAAATGAAGGGGTTTGAGAAAGTTATTTGATGTTGTTATTCAATAAATGTAAATTGCTTGGTATCAGCTGGAGATTTTGCAATCTAAGAGCAGAAGTAATATTGTGTCTGTACAATTTGTGTTTGATATTTAACTTTTTTCCATGATACAGAGAAAATAAGAAAGAGAAAATCACTAGTGTGACCTTTTTTATCAGTGAAAAGTATACATTATTTGACAATTTTTTTTTTTTTAATACTTGGTAAAACCGATCGAAAGATAGTTCATAACATCCAGCTAGAAAATTACTCTGGAGTAACAAAAAACTTTCTTCATGGACTTCCCCTTAGGTAGAGATTGGAGATTTTGAACGGCCTTTCTCAACTCCAGCAGGGCAAGTCACTTCTCAGTCCAAGTCCAACCAAACACTAAAGCAAGTTTTGGAGAGATTCTACCCTAAGAGATACAAGCAGGGTTGTTCAGAGGAACAGTTAAGGTGAGATGGGTGTGGAGATTCATATTCTCTAAAGATCTAGGAGTGAAACAAGGAAGTTTTAAATTGGCATTGGCAATAATGTCCTGCTGGGCTGTATTTGCATAAACCTGTGTTTGAAACTCATTTTCTCACCAATCTAAAGAACCCATTTCCTCTGCATGTTTGTAATCTAAACAAAGGACCATCATTAATAACACATTCCAGCAAAAGCTGGAGCAGTTACTACATAACGTTACAAAACCCAGTGATTTTGAAATTCTTATTTTTCTTACTCAGCAAATCTAATCTTGGCCTGTCTGTGCACAGACTAAAGAGTTACTGAAGTAAAGGACATGAGGATGTGATCTATTTGTTATTCTAGTGTGCAATCTCTGGCAGCCAGTCAAACTGGAAATGTGTAACTTAGTGGACTTACTAGTAAGGTATGACTTCATTTAAAATTAATAACCTGCAAGGCATTTAAAGCAACACCCACTGACATGAAAACAAGTGGAACAGTGGAATAAATTATCCAAAGTCAGTGATACAGCGGTTTTGAAGTCCAGTAAACATCATACAAATGTTCTTCAGTACAGAAAATTTTCAGGTTGAGAAAATTTAAAGCTATTATTATATGCACACAGTAACATTATTACATACTCTGAAGACAATGGGGCATTCAGACTTACGCAGTTAACTTCAAAGAGCAAATTATAAAAGATCTCAGATTAGATCGACTCATGGAGCAAAAGTGAAACACCTGTTGAACTGTTTAAGTAGTCCTACACTACTTAGTTGGCAGAGCTGGACATCTGTGGCATGGGAAGAATCATTCTGTGCCCGCCCTACTGCCTGTATTTTTTTGGTAAGGGTGCAGTTTGACTTCATGAACAGTAAGACCAAAGCTGCAAGTGATGGATCTCCCTTTACTTCACATTAGCCCTCCTTTTCGTGGGCTACATCTGATAACCTTATGGCTGCTGGGTAAGTCATCCCTGCAGGTCAGTGTCCTAGAAAGGTATTCTAGGCTGGGGGTTTTTTGAGAATTAATTTTTCCATGGTACTGAACCACCTTGCCAAGGAGCCACAAATTCACAAAAGGAGCCAAGAAAAAAAGCCCCAGTGTGCTTCAGGAGCAGCATTTTGGCTAGCAGTGCCCAGACACAATAAAAGAGAGTAGTGCTAAGCCTCATCTTTCATGCCTCCTGCCAGCCACAGGTAAGTGGATGGATTTTTGCTAAGTTGTGCTAAGCTGGATGGATTTTTGGAATGACAACTGACATAGCTGTCGAGTACTGATAAAGGTGCATTGATTCTCTGTAGAGACACGTTAAAAGCTGTCCCAGACTTTCAGCCTTTATGCTGCTGCTGCTCCATCAATATTTAATCACAATGTTTCAGAAATTAGAAGATACTTCATCGTTTTCATGCGCATTAAAACATTAAATGACATTTTGGATTTATTTAATACTGTATCAGTGATAGTCCTTGTATTAACTGAAATAATCATGTAAAGAAATGGACTCTTTTTGTTGCTCATTAAACTTGCTGTGGGCAAGTTCTGGGATGCCCTTCAGTAGGTAAATTCCATGCTTCATTTCAACAGACAGCTCTGCCAGCGACTGTCGACGCGGTGGATGGCTCTCCGTGGGCACAGTGCCGCAGACTGCGTGCGCATCTACCTCACCGTGGCCAGGAAATGGCCCTTCTTTGGGGCCAGGCTGTTTGCAGCAAAAGTGAGACTTTTAATGACTTTGACTGGGGAAGGGGAGGAGGGGCTTAAATATAATTTGCAAATATTAGTGTGTTTTTGTTGAAAATAACTGTGTATACATGAGCTGATTGAATCTCCTGTCAAATTACTTTTTAAGTCATACACTGGTGAAATATAAGAGCCACAGTACTCAGTGTATCACAGTAGTAACTTTCCAATACACTTACTGCTTGTTTTACATTATTAATCTGTACTTCCATCTCCTTATATCCTAGTTTGAGACAGCCTTTTAGGTTTAGACTTTTTTTACCTGATAACTAATAGAACACTGAAAAGGTGTCATTATCTGGCTCTGGAAGCTGAACCTTGCACAAGCACTAAATGTGGTTAAGGGTATTTAGAGCACTCCCTTCTATGCTGTCCTCTCAATTTCTCTTAACCACTGGTATCTTAATTTTCTTGATTCAAATAATAGCTCTGTTAAACAGAACTGCCACCTCATGCCTTCAGTTTTAATAGGTAAATCCAGTGTGTGTATGTGTAAATATATACATATATATATATAAAAATATAAAAATTGCTTGTCAGCACTATGTTCTTTGTGTATTGAGATATATGAGCTAGTGGACAAACTGTAAGACACCTATTTTATTAATTTTTATATATTTTATTGGACTAAGCACCAGGGTAGGTTTCAAGTATATTAGTTTGAGTCATCATTCTGCCACTGGCCACCAACATGGCTTTGGGCAGGTATTTCAATTCCTTTACTGAAATTTAAACTGAGAGGGAACTGAAGTGAGAACTGTGGATGGAGAGAGGTCTGTAATAGGTGAGAATTAATAATTATTCACATATTGCCTCATTTTGAAGTGATAACTAAAGAACATTTCTCTCTGTAGCCTCTAGCAACAGCCTCAGTTGAGAAGTCCTTCATATGGTTTGCTGTCCATGAAGATGGCATAAGCATCCTGGATTACAGCTCCATGGTAAGTGAAATTGCCATTTTAAATTTGGTCAAATAGATTTCAGTACTAATTATATGGAGAGATTCACCACCATACTATCTAAAAGATGGCATTAGCTTTCCATGCTAAGTTATCTAGTTCTTCTCTTAAAGCAAAAATTCATTCCTTTTAAAATGCTTTAATGTAATCATCATTACAGTAGCACTAATAATAGAAGTAACTAATGAATTCTTTGCACAGAATTTATTTTTGTTTATCAGATACAGTTTTTATATAATTTAATGAAATGTTAATATTTTAATCATTCAGATGTCAGGAAATCCATAGTTATTGTAATGTTATTACAATAACATTAATTTCCTTTTCCTGGAGACTTAATTTTCCAGTATTATTCATAATACATGCATTCTGCAAAGAGCAGTTACTTTAAAAGATTGTTATTTTCATTGTATTATTTTTGTTTAATAGTAGGTAATATAACCCAGTGTTATTTAATTATGTCATTTTAGGCTCAGATTTTTCTTTGATTTGCAATACAAGTTTTTACAGAAAGCGACTTGTAATCAGTGTAAAAAGCAATGCCTGAGAAGATCCCTGCTTTCATTTATATCCTGCAAAGAAGAAGAATGGCATGCTGCTATTAGCAAGTGCTAATACTGAATATCAGAAAATTAAAATCTCAGCTTTATAATTGTGCTGATAAGGGCCTTTTCATTACATTTCTTTGTGGTTCAAGAAATAATGAAACAAAGAGCAGGAGGAGAACAAACAGCAGCTCTCAGGGAACAAGCAAAATGTGCTTGCATCAGACTGCAGAGAGCTCTACAAACACTGCTCCTGGAGCTGTGGCATCTCTGTAGGGCACTGCCAGGTTAAGTACTGGCAGGCCTTACTTGACATTCAGGGAAAGCTCAGCTTCCAGGGAACACTGGGATTTTCTGTAGGAAGGATCAGGGGTATCAGAAATTGTGTTGCAAGGGGTAGAGATAATACCATTTCAAAACTGGGACAAAGAGAGGTTTACTAAGGAAGGATGCTAAGTCAGTTATTGTACAAATGTTGTCTGATGAGGAATTTTAAATGCAAACATCTGCAGCAAATTAATATGAGGTGTAACAATAAATTAAATGCTGATCTTAACTCAAAGGCCACTATTGTGGTGTTAAACACAGAACAGTAAGAATTGAGAGATGGAAAGCTGGGGAGCCTTGAAGAGCAGTTATGTTTCACCAGAGATGTGAAAAAAAGAGAACAGAATTTAATTTGTGTGTTTGCAAAACACATCACTGCATAAAAAGAATACCTGAAGTTGAATTCCTTCAGATGTCTCCTACTCTGCCATTTAATTTTTTAGACACTGCTTCAATTTCAAATGGAATTAGTAAGATTAACTTCTCTCAAAGTCAGTCGAGATTTGGGTAAATGGAATTACACACTTGAGTTGAAATCTTCTTATATCTTTTATCTCATTAATTTGGAATAGAAACAGAGGTCAAACTTAGAAGTGTTATCATCTACAGTGAAAATTCCTCATCGTGAAGGTCTAAATGAAGCTATCCCAAAATTCACAGTTAATTTCAAGATTCATAAGAGGCTACCTCCATTGAAAAATATATGTGTAATTATACTTTTAAAAGAAGAATCTGTCATAATCTGTTTTTCCTGCATTGTCCTGCTTAACAGCTTTGTGTTTTGTTCTGGGGGGTTCCTTTTTTCAGCGACTGACAGTTACATACACGTATAAGAGCCTGATGACTTTCGGAGGCTACCAAGATGATTTTATGCTGGTTGTTAACAATTCTCAGACAAAGGACAAATCAACTGAAAAACACCTTTTTGCCATGACAAAACCAAAGGTTGGTATATTACCTGAAACAGTTTCCCACCATCTGCTTTTGTGCTCTCTCTATGGGTAATCCCTAACAGATGTGAAAGATGAAACATCTTTTTTAATTCCAGCCTGCTCAGATCACTGACTTTTGCCAGATGATTTTAAAGAGCAAAGAATTAGTAATGTTAGGGCTAACTGTGGCAGTACTGATGTGTTCCTGTTCTTTTCATGTCCCTGTCTATAACATTCCTAATTTTTCATAGAGGGCAAAGAAGGTTGATAAGGACAGAAATTACATGCAGTACCTAAAACCTAGTCTGTTTGCCTAATCAGCACCAGAGCTAATTTTTCAAAAAGTACATTTGGGATCTACAGTGGAATTGTAGAACACAACATCTGAAAGATCAGTCATGTCTTAAAAATCCTAGGATATTTTCCTTTTGGTAATTAAAAAAAAAAAAAAAGAAAACGTCCTGCTTTTTAAATCTAGATTCTCTCCTTCACTGGTAAGTCTGACTGTATTTAAAACAAACAAACAAACAAAGGTTTTGCTGTTAGTTTGAACAAATTTATGAAATAATATAAAATTCCACATATAAATATGGTTCAAAACATGATTCTTCATACAAATAAGCATAGTAAAATACACATGCTGAAGTTTCCCTCAGATTGTGCCCTTATAGAGTCTCAGAATGGTTTGGGTTGGAAAGAACCTTAAAATCACCTAGCTCTGACCCCCCAGCCCTGGGCAGGCACACCTTCCACTAGACCAGGTTCCTCAGAGCCCCATCCAAGCTGGCCTTGAGCACTTCCAGGGATGGGGCATCCACAGCTTGTCTGGGCAAGCTGTTCAGTGTCTCAGCAAGATTTGTAAGGGTCACAAAGAGAAAATATGATAAAAACCTCCCTGACGTCTTTATTCCCTTCATCTACCCTGCATCTTGAGTTCTCTGAGCACTAGATACTTTCTGGAAAAACTTCTCAGTGCGTCATCTTTTGGACTTCTGCATCTCTCTCAAATTTAAAGAAGTCATCTCTGAATCATTTAAGATTGTGGAAGACAAAGTATCTTTGATATGTCCTGATGGGAATAACATTACATTATTTGCAAGGAGCAATAAAAAAAGCTTTATTAATTACCTCCTCTCCCCCCATCATTAATTTGTTAAAGTACAAGTACTTATCCAGTTGATGGTGACTGTCACTAGCTAGAAAGTTAGCTATTTTTTCAGCAGTCAAAACACATCACTGTATTTTTCAAAGAGTTTTGTATGTTCCTGTTATAGATTCTTGAGATCACTCTACTGATTGCCAGCTACATTAACAACTTCCATCAGCTGAAAGGAGCTGCTCATCACCTCTCTGCTCCAGCATTGCTGGCACCTCAAAGTGGGCAGAAACTCAAGGAAATGGGGAGCCAGCCACTTCTTGCAATCAACAGACCAACTAAATGTCCCACTTTGTTATGAAAGGATTATGTACCACGGTAGTGCAGCCTTGTTAGAGGGTTTCTACATGGACTGAAAACCTTCTGATGTGCAAGATGGAGAGCATAAGCAGCTCCATAAACAAAAGGAAGGTGGACAGGTTTACATTAATTCATTTAATGTGACAGCATATAACAGGAGTAGCCCTTTAATTAAAGCTCTGGCCTAAATTGGAAAGATGATGAGTCAGTTGAAGGGTTATGATTTACTGGGGGTTGCTTGTGCCTACAGCTCAGAAAAAATACAACTGTTTATAATGGTGGAGAAAGGTGTCATTGGAAACAATTGTATAGATTTTATTATTTTACAGATATATATATACTCAGGGACCAAACTGTCTTCAACTCTTTATCTCTATTTTTCAAAATTAGACCAGTTGTATAACTTTCATTTTGAAAAGAAATTTTTGTTTAGAAAAGCAGTCAGGTACAAAATACTTTCCACTTCCAGCACCATCCTTATTTGCAATACAATTATCATGGGACTAAAAGGAACAAATTGTGTATAATTATTTCTCCTTTGAAAAAAAGCAAATACATAAGCACATCGTGTAACTATTACAAATTTAAAGAGTATTCTCATGATACACTCTAGCCTTTGTCATACAGCTGTTTTGCTTGGCAGATCTTCAGCCTTGGTCTGGTAAATTACTAAATAAACCTTCTCTGCTCCAGCCTTTTGAAAAAAAAAATCTAAATTGGATAGGCACTGTATTTAGTACAGTTTTGTTAAACAAGACCCTGTACCTAATTTCTCCTTTAATCCGGAATAATAATATAATACAGATGGCAAGAATGACTCACGATTCAAAACACAAGAACAACACAGAAAAGCATCAGTTGAAATGTTGTGAGTAAACTTGGAGACCTGAAATCCGTGTACAATATGTATTATGTATATACATTGAGTCAGAACAATATTTACTTCTTGTTTTTAATTTGTATCTACACATTTCATATTGTAATACTAATATAATGTTCCTGCACATTGAAGACATGATGCTGCATCTGCACTGTTGGACCTAGGAGCACTTTCTAGTTGCCTGTTTCAGGTGCAAGCCTCAGTGCTACATAGGTCAAATGCACAGCAATTACATCCATTGTTTTTCTTCCAGTCCTCCTTTTTATGTTCCAGTGCAAATAAACCACTTCTGCAGGCTCTGAAATGGATCAGCACCATCCTCTAATAGATAATTTAGGTACAAACATGAAGAAGGTACTCAAACATAAATCACTGATTCATGGACATTTTACAGTTTACACTTTGGCTCAGGTTAATGATCACTTTAATGATCACATTAATGCCTTACAGCCAGCCCTGACTCGTTTTTGTTTGATTATTACTTAAAACTGAAGTAATTTCACAATGAAAAATCTGTTTTATGTTCTTTAAACATTTCAAATGCTCCTACTGAAAGAAAAGGTATTTTCAGCTTTCTGCCTTCTGTTAAAGTAGGGAGTATCCTCCTAAAGAATAAAACAGATTGGAAGGGAGATACAGGCCATGGTGTTAACTTTCAGATTTGAGGGGAGGGTATTTACAAATGCAAACATTACTGCATCAGGTCACAGTATAAAGCTTCTCCAATATGATTAAAAACTTCAATTTACAAACACAAAAGTCTTTTTGTAATCATGAAATTATGATAACCTGGAACACTCCAACTAGTAGTCTTTCCTAATTGTCCAGTTTCAAATGAATGTGGCAGATCACCTTCTGTTATCAAAAGGCAAAAAAAGTGGAGCATTTTGATAATGAGCTTGTTCATGCAGTTTTAAAAAGTTTTGTTGAATTCTGAGATAACATGATAAACAATACAAACAGCTGATGTGCCCATTTGGAGATTTCATTAACTACATTACAAATAGCTGTTTTATAAAGCCCTGTACACTCTGTGAAGCAGAGTATGACCTTCCTGCCTGCCTCTGGGTAGGAAACTCCAGACACTGCTTTGCCTCTTTTGTTGAGCTCTTGCTGCTGCAGTATGTCCCTACATCACCGTAATCGGAAGCAATTAATGCATTAGTTCCCTTTTTTTGCCATGACTTTCCAGACTTACTAACTGCTCATTATAGGTCACCATAAATCCCACACAGTCACCTGACCAGAAATGCTGTTATTTTATGAAAGAAATGCACTCAGTTACCGTGACAACACTGTGTTAAACAATGGAGCTGCTTCCAGTTTGATTAGCAAGAGTGAGGTTCCTGTAGTGCCAAATTATTCAGCAGACACTTCCCTCAAGGTAACAGTCAGAACAGGGTCAGCAAGTGGAGTCTCTTTCAATGCAAGCACACTTCCAAACACAGCTCTGCATATCTGAGGGCCTCACTCCACAGTAATCAAGCTCCAGAGCTACTTAAAGAACACCACACAATGTGAGACAGCAAGGCTGAACATTTCACAGTCCAAGCAGATCATCTGCTCTGCCTTCCCCACCACCTGAGCCTCATGAGGGATCCACATCTCAGTCTTAACCTTATGTCATCCACCAAGGAAATTCATACTGTGCTGCCTAATCCATGACTAAAGCCCAGGTAGGAACCTGGCCTTTCTCACCTCAGCAGTGATGATACTGTGGCACTGTCAAATGAGCAGCAGCTTCTGGCACTGTTGCTGGAAAACTTCCCATGCTCCAAGCTAGCAGAACCTAGGTTGTAAAAATATTGGCAGGATGGGATTAATATGTTAGCACATGCAAGGAGACTTCACCTTCTACCATGAACTTCACCTTTTGTGCTTGGAGTTAGTGGTCAGAATCAACAGTCCATGGCCATTCTGAGCTTGACAATGACTGAAAAATCCCTGGTAAATGTCTGTATAAACAATCACGTTGTTTTGAAAAGACTATTTGGAATGCAATGTAAATTAATATATTACTTGAACTTCACTTTGCCTTGTCAATTTTTGAGCAGCAGTATTAGCAAGAGAACAGCTGATTTCCAGAACAAGCAAGACCCATTTACTCCTGCAGCACACCAGGCAAAGGATAAAGCTTTAAAGTTTTAATGCAATCCATAAAAGTAATGGGTTTTGTTAATTTATATTTAAATTTTGTTTAAATTTGAAATAAAAGTATATATTTCCCTATGAAAGAAGGCTGGTAGGTATTTGGTGTTGGAGTTCTTTGTCAGACTTTCAGTTTTCATAGGTTTTAATGGTTCCCAAAGGAAGAAAATCATTCTTGCATAAAGGAATGCACCACTTAAAGCTTTAGTTAGAGCTTTAATAGTCCATACAGCTTAGTGCAATCCATTAGTTTGAGTTAATTTTAACTAAGATGATAAGTAACTCAGTAATAATGAATTAGGGGGAAAAATGTTTTGTGTGTGTGTTGTTTTGGGGTTTTTTACAGTTTATTAGGGCAAAAGAAACAGAAACATAAAATACTGAAAACTCTAATTTAAATTTCAGATTGGGTTTCAGTACATTTACTGACTGTACCCCCTTTTACTGTGCTCAGATCTGCACTGCAGCATCCTCCAGATTTGCCACCTCTGACAGTGAGTAAATCACTGTACAAATCCTTTGCTTTTTACACTCTTGTTGTTGCAGTAATACCTGCATGGATCATATGCCAGGAGCAATTCCTACAATAGCTTTGCTCTCTTTGGGAGAGCAAGAGCAGCTTTGTCCAGGGATTTTACCACCTGTAGGTGCTGATTACAGATCAGCACTGGCTTCATAGATATACCAAGATATCAGAAGTGTTCTGTTGAACTGAAACTGATGAAAGAAATGAACTTAGACAGACATCAGCATGATCTGCGCTGTACAATACTACATAATTAAGTTTCTTTCTGGATTTTAATTAGCAAGACCATAGTTTCCATAGGAGGTTAGCAAATTTCTGATAATATGCACGTGGAAACCTGAAAGTAATTAAAAACAGACAAAAATAGCCATATAGAGGCTTCTGGAACTGAAACTGAGTGATTATGCAAGCTAAATTTAGAAAAACATTCTTATTTAAGGAATGAACATTACTTAGGGTCAGTGGAAGGATACATCAGCCCTCTTTGGGTAAGGAGGAAGGAACAGTTAAAATGAAATCTGAGTTAATCATTATGAATGAGGCCGCTTTCCTGGCTTGGATCAAACAGGTAACTGAATTATTTTAGTCAGGTTTTTCTGTCTCCACTCTCTCAAGATACAAAGCAGCTCCTCAGCTACAGAAGAGAGCTGTAATTGGTGTCCTGGATTTTGGGTCACTTCTCTGATGCAGGACACTTTAGACTTGTTGGGTTCACCTACATCCTATGCCTCTTTCATACTCAGGGTGTATACAAAGGGTTTTACTGCACCCTTTAAATCCTTGTTTCTAATGCAAGCCCAGCATTTTTTGGACTTGATTTTTGATAATCTTATTTGAAATAATCCAGTCCCTATTTGTTACAGTGTCTTACTTGTGTGTCCCTTGTAACTCTGAAGTCACAGAATCCCAGAATGGGTCAGGTTGGAAGGGACCACGAGCATCTCCTGGTCCCAGGCAGGGTCATCGCAGAGCACATTGCACAGGATTGTGTCCAGATGGTTCCTGAATACCTGCGGTGAGGGAGACTCCACACCCTCTCTGGAGAACCTGTTCCCGTGCTTGGTCACTGCACTGTAAGGAAGTTCTTCCTCATGCTCAAGTGGTACTTCTTGTGCATCACTTTCTGCCCATTGCCTCTTGTCCTATTTCCTGGCACCACTGAGCAGAGCCCGGCTCCATCCTCTGACATCTCCCTTCAGACACTGACAGACACTGATGAGGTTCCCTCTCAGTCGTGTCTCCTCGAGGCTAAACAGGCCCAACTCCTAAAAGAGATGCTCCAGTCCCTCACCCTCGTTGCCCTCCGCTGGACAGTAAAATAACTACACAATAATTTTGTAAAATGACTACACTTACTGTGTGTCACACAGCAGTTCCCAGGGAATGGGAACAACTCAGGCCTCGTTTCACTCCTCTCGATGATAACAAAGCTCACTGAGGGCCCATGGGTTTATCAGGAGCCAGAGCTTGAGGCCGAGGTCAAGAAGATCCCCGGTGGTGTTGTTTACTTATCCCTCGCTTCCTCCACAGCTGGAGTATTCTGCCCCTCACCAGAGAGGTTACAGTCGACATCCCCCGAGGGCCCCCACACTCGGGCCGGTACAGAAGCGCGGGAGCCCTGCACACAGAGGCAGCCGCGGGTGCCACCGGAGGAGACGGGGCGGGCGCTCGGTGGCAGCGCCACAGGGCCCCGCCCTCTGTGGGCGGCCGCGGGCGGGCCCGAGCGCGGGGCCGGGGCTCCCCCCGCGGAACTACAGCTCCCGGCGTGCCCCGCGCCGTTCCCATGGCCACGGGCAGCCGGGNGAGCCCTCGCTGCCCTCGCAGCTCCCCGGCACACCGAGCGCAGGTGCGGAGCTCCCCCGAGCCCTCCGAGCCGTGCCCGGCTCCTCCTCTGCCGGCGGCCGGGAGCTGCCGGCTCCAGAAGCCGCCAGCCTTCCGCAGGCTCCTGCAGAAAGCCTGACACGCCACACGAGCCTTTAAAGGTGTCTTCGT